>SRMA01024845.1:0-118809 GCA_007224835.1 Danionella cerebrum | reverse complement strand
TGTTCCCAGTTTAGGGGTCGCCAAAGCGAATCATCCTTTTTCCACCTAACTCTGTCCTCAGTATCCTCTACTCTTGCACCAACTAACTTCATGTCCTCTTTCAGCACATCCATGTATCTCGTCTTTGGTCTTCCTCTTGACCTCTTGCCTGGCATCTCCATCTCCAGCATCCTTCTACCAATATAACCACTATTCCTCCTCTGCACATGTCCAAACCATCCAAACCATCTCAATCTGGCCTCTCTGACTTTGTCTCCAACCTGAGCTGTCCCTCTGATGTGCTCGTTCCTAATCTTGTCCATCCTCGTCACTCCTAAACTGAACCTCAACATCCTCATCTCTGCTACTTCCATCTCTGCCTCTTGTCTCTTCCTCACTGCCACAGTCTCCAACCCATACATCATAGCTGGTCTCACTACTGTTCTGTACACCTTTCCTTTGATTCTTGCTGACACTCTTTCTGTCACACAACACCCCTGACACTTTTCTCCACCCACTCCAACCTGCCTGCACTTGTCTCTTCACCTCTTTTCCACACTCCCCGTCACACTGGACTGTTGACCCCAAATACCTAAACTCCTGCACCTTCTTGACCTCAGCCCCCTGTAACCTCACTGTTCTATTTCCCTCCCTCTCGTTCAAACACATGTATTCTGTCTTACTGCGACTGACTTTCATTCCTCTTCTTTCTAGAGCTGACCTCCAACTTTCCAGGTTTTCCTCCACCTGCTCTCTGCTCTCACTACAAATCACAATGTCATCTGCAAACATCATTGTCCACTGAGATTCCTGCCTGACCTCATCTGTCAACCTGTCCATCACCATTGTTCTATTAAAATCTAGAATTGTCCATATAATCTTTTAACACATGTTGTTTTAAATTATATAATTTAAATACATTTTGTCCTTTTTTTTACAGTACAGATCTCAAAAATGGAGAACGAACAGTGTCAGTATGTGTTAAAACAAAAATAAAAAATGTTGAAAGACATTTTTTGACAATTCCCCCAACAAAGCGAAGACAAGGTCTAAATACTGTGAAAATTTAAAATAAAAAGGCAAACCTCGCTTAAACATTATACACTATGCAAAGCACCTTTTGTGCCACTGTGCTTTTTTGTGCCAGAACTTTGAAAAACACAAGCCATTTATTCCAGGTCTTGTACTTTAAAGGGTTATCCCTTTTTTTCACCACTAGATGCCAACAATTTGGTGTCTGTATAATGAATCTGACATAAGATTGCTAATTTTCTCACAAATGATGTGTCATAACTCTTGTAATGTTCATTTAAATCCAAAAATATCCAAACTAATAAACTTTTTGAAACCTACAATTCTAATTGAAATCCAAGTAAAACAATGGTTAGGTCACATCATTCCTACTTAATTCTAAACAGCCGGTGTGATTGGCACATTATTAGCCTTATTAGAGATTTCTAATAAGGGTTTGAGAGAAGACTGTTCTGAGTCATGTTAGGGAATTACATTGACCATTAAAGTGGATATCTGAAGAAAAACTCACTTATCTGGTTTGTAGACGAGCTGTAGAAAGCATTCACTGTTGTTGGATTGGTGAACCACCTGAAGGAAGATATTTTTTGAATCATATTGAAAAGCAATAAACACAACAAGCTTAAAAACGGCAAAAACTCACTCTGTGCGTGGGACTGTTTTCCTCAGCCAGCCAATATCAGACTGAGCGATGAACTTCAGGGTCTGCATCACATTCCCAAAGTAGTCTTTCTCACTGAACGATAACTGCAAAAACAGACCACCTTAAATGACTTGAGCTGCCTTGTCATACGCAATTAAATATTGTCAATATTGTACCCGTTTGATGTCTTCATTGATATAGGTATCATTTAAGATAAAGTCTGGGTAGCCTACTTTAGCCAGGACAGCATGAGCCTGATGTGAAAGACAGATGTTACATGAAGTAGATGTGTTGTAAACAGTATTTCTTTCTGAAATACACCTTATCTATTGCTTTTCTCTTTGTTTCTGCATCCATCCATTCATTTTCCTTTTCTAGCATGTCAATAAATGCCCACCGGATGCCGTTTATCAGTTCCTCCATCTTTATTGGAAAAATAAAATAAATAAAATATGTTATCAGTCATGAAGTAAAATAAAACCATCTGTTTTGCAGGTAAACATGACTAGTGCCACTAGATGGCAACAAAACAAAACCAATCAAGGGATGAATGAACTAATACAATATATATATATTCACAGTAGCTAATTTTGCAGAAAAGTTTATTGATTACCGAAAAGTATTTTTCCACTCATAGTTAGTGGTTGGATTTTTTTAAAATCATATTTACAACAGAAACTTTCCAAATTAAAATGAAAAGGTTTACACACCCTGGTGATTTGGGCCTGATAACATGCACAAAAGCTGCCACAAAAGGGTTTGAGTGGCTGGTGAAGCTAACCATCCACACCTGCGACCCATTTGCTTGTAATCAATGTTTTTGCTACAGCTGCCAAAATAATTGCAATGGATGTAAAGAAAAACCCACAACTAACTCTAAAATGTGGTGTGGCTGTTTCAAGTAGAACAATAAGGAGACACTCGAAGAAAAATGGTTTGCATAGTCGAGTTTCCAAAAGAAAGCCATTACTACACAAATGCCCCAAAGAAGCCCATGTACAGGTCAGTGACAAGCCTTCAAACTTCTGGAACAAAGTTATTTGGAGCAATGAGAACAAAATTGAAGGTCTGTAATGAATGGATCACCATCCTCAATGTGAAACATGGAGGCGGGTCCCTGATGTTTTGGGGATGTGTGAGCTCCAAAGGCATAGAAAATTGGTAAAAATTGATGGATGCAGCATGTTTTGAAAGGATACTGAAAGAACGTTTGCACTGATCAGTTTGGAAACTGCGCATATGTTTTCATGTTGGAATTACTGGACATTCCAACATGAAAACGATCCAAAATACAAGCCCAAGTCCACTTGTCATGGGTTACGCCAGAACAAACTCAAGGTTCTAAAGTGGCCATCTCAGCCACCTGACATCACTATCATTGAATCACCCCTGGGAGAACTCAAACCTCAAAGAGGCTTTTTGACAAGAAGAATGGGCTGCTTTACCAACAGAGAAGATAAAGAACCTCAACCACAACTACCTCAAAAGACGTCAGGCTGTCATTGATGTTTAAGGGGGAATAGAAATTATGCTGGAGCATGTAAACGTTTGATCAGGGTCATTTGTAAGGTTTCTGTTGTCATTTTGATTTAAAAAGGGTAAAAAAAAAATAAATGGCATTAAAATTTTCTGAGAAATGGCCTATGAGCAAGAATGTAGATGCTTTAAAATTTAATAGTAAAAAGTTGTACCATTTGTTTCTTGTCCTCCTGGAAATGTTTATCCACAAAGAGTCTACCAGTAGCGTAGATAAGTGTGTTTTCGACATAATTCACACACTTATCCCAGCGAGGGTTTAGAGATGTCGTACCTGTGGTGACCTGAGAAGAGCTAAACATTTAGAACAAAACAACAACTTCATGTTACGACTTGGGGGTTGTATGAGGAGGCTAACCCGAGCGAAGTCCAGGTATCTGTAGAGAAAGCGCCTGCTCAATGTGGTGATTCTGGAGAAGACCGATCTCCATATGACATAGTTAGCAACTGTCCTGGGGCGACAGGAAAGAAAATCATTTAGAGCAGCTGACTTACAGAGTAATCTTGACTCTGGTATTGAGCAGAGCAGGTAATAAAGAGACAAAAACAGCACAATGATCACACAGGAGACACTTTCCAGACTAACAGAAGCAGAGCACCAGGGCTGTGATGTGGGGTTTAATGGGCTTTTAATGGATAGGGAGCTGTCTGGATACCTGGTGTCTGTGGCATTGATGATTTTGAAGAGGTCTTTAAAGTACTGCGGGGCACGTACGATCACCTGCTCCGAAGAGGAGATTTTCAGGTCTGGGTAGAGCTCAGTGTCTATCGCTGCTCTGACAAAACCAAGCCAGTTGAACTGTAAAACAATAAACAAACATATATGACTTAAGCAGGGAAGCTATTTTGCATATGTTTACGAACAGATCATACAACACTGCATTATTTTATGTAAATATAATTAATCTAAACATTTAAGAGCTAGTTGTTGGATTCTAGGATTTTGGCTTTGAACTGAAATGGCTGATAATATGAAAGTTTAGGCTAAAGAAAGTCAAAACTTAAATTCCAATAAATGCATTTGTTTCAGACAAATAGTTGAATTTTGAGTTTTACCAAAAAAAAATAGGAACTTGGGGAATTTTCATGAAGGAATGAAAAAAAAAACCTTTTACTGCAAAATTCTCAAAATGTAACAACAAACAGTTTTTATGTTTAACAAACAAAAATCAAAAGTGTTGAGACAAAATATTACACCTTGTAAACCTTATACACTGTTAAAATAACTTTTGGTTCCAAAGTGCTTTGTTGTGCCAGAAAAACACAAGCCATATCACAGGTCGTGTACTTCCAAAGGTTGCCCCTTCTTTTCACTACTGATGGCACTGATTTGGGGTCTGTGTGATTAATATGAAAGGCTGCACCTATTTCTCTCACTTTATTTTGAATTACCTTGAAAATTGTGTCACTCTTGTATTGTTTGTTTAAAACCAAAAATATCAAAACCAATAACCTTTTTGAAACCTACACATTACATTTGAAAGCAAAATTAACCAATAGGTGGGTCGCATCCTTCCTACTTAACTCAAAAACAGACGCTGTGGCTGGCACATGCAGGGGCTTCTAAGGGTTTTCTTTACTAATAGAAGTAATTATTTGAGGATAGTCTAAAGAATCTAAAGAGTTGCTTCCTCAAGGAACAGCATCAAAAAGGTAGCATTTAGTCCACTGTGTGTCATTTTGTCCATTTATTCACTGTTCTACTTTATATTTTTTCTAGGCCCGTGTTTGGTGTAAACACCTTTATTCCAATTACTAGAGATTGAATTGACAGCTCTGCTCTAGGAGGTAAACACTGACTATCATTCTGGCTCATTACTCATCCATTTTAAATGAACATTGTATTTCTATGATGGAGCAGTTACTGGAATATGCAATTATATGAATTGCAAGGTACTTACGTCTGGGACGGTGCGCTGCAGTTTGGATAAGCTGTACTTGTTGTACATGTACTCACTGGTACGATTCTCATAGGGGACCACAATCTACAGCAGACCACACAAACACTCACGCCATTGAATCCTCAAGCACCTTGACGGCTCTATGTTCTTTCTCAGCAACACTTTTTGTCTTTTGCAACTCACCTGTGCAAGTTTTGTTTCAAAGTCAAGTACTGGTTTCATCTGAGCCTCGGCTGCCGGTTCACTAGCTCCAAGCATGACTGAAATGTCTACCATCAACCTCAAAAGAGCCTCTCTGTACTGTAAAAAGGCAGGAAAAAGTTTGGTGCTCATGGCAATTATAGTTTAGTTGTTGAGGATAGTTAGATAGTTGAGGAGATGTACCGTCTGTGCCTCTGTTGTGTTTGTGATATAATCCTCTCTGGATGACAGGGACAAAGAGGCTTGATCCAGCTAGGACACAGACATAATGTTTATGACTTTCAGCCATTGTAATTGTAAAATCTGTGGTCAATTTCCTCTTATTTTGTCATCATTTACTCTTTTAAAAACGTTTTCAATGTTAAAAATGTCACAGTTCAATGCATGATGTTACTAGTTAATGTATTAGCAAACTTGTCAAATAAAAGCCTAAAAAATTTAACTCACCTATCTAAAAGGTCCTTAAAATGCAAAACTGACTGCAGAAAAATGCTTTTATTTAAGTTGTAACATCAGTTTTAGAAAGGTCAAGGAGTTGAATGAGGGTACTTATGAAGTCTGTAACATACCAAAGTAAAACCACACTTTTTTATGATTCTTGTAATGATCTTAAGCAACTGCTGATCCCGCCCCCTCCGTCATGCGCATGCATCCTCAGGAAGTTGTTGAGAACAAACCAGATCTGTCGGAATCTGGCAGTGGTGTAAATTAACTAATGACAAATACTTAAATCAAGTAGATTTTCTCACAAATTTCCTGGAATTTAAAAATACACTTTTACTTGAGTACATTTCTAGTTCTAGTTTTTAATTCCAGGAAATAGTTTAATGTTTATGCATGTAGCAGTTCTCTCTTGTGCTCTCTTTTTTGTTTTTCCACTGTTTTGCACTCTCTATATCACTCTTCCTCACATGTTCTCTATATTTAGGGCTCGAGCACCGAAGGAGCTCGGGCCCAACGGGCTCGAGCACCGTAGGTGCAAGAACCCTATTGTTTCTGTTAGGATTATTATTATTCTTATTTTTGTAACGTGTTTTTGCGGGCACTTTTGAGGGCCTTAACATGCGTGAAAAGTCACCGAATTTTGCACACACATCAGAACCTGCGAAAATTTACGTCTAATTGTGTTTCGAAAAGCGGGTGTGGTAAAATGACTCTACAGCGCCACCTAACGCGTTGTAGCTTATGATGCGCTATGAGTTTGTCGTAGGTGAATGAAATTTGCCACGCATGTGTAGGGTACTAAAACTTAAATATAAGTAAATGGGATCTCATTTCCAAAATCGACAGGAAGTCAGCTATTTCCCAAAAACCTCTAAAAATGGCCAATTCTGCTCACGTCGTACTTTAACGAACTCCTCCTAGAGATTTCATCTGTTCGTCTCAAAACTCGTTCAGCACTATCTTAAGGCATATGGGATGTTAAATTGCGAAGCTTTTTTGACTTCGATAAACTATGTGCGCACAGCGGTCATCCAAAGTCGAAATTTTGTCGTAAGCAGGAAGTTGTTATAACTCGGCCAAGCAATGTCCGATCCAGTTCAAATTCGCTATGTAGGTTAAGAGTGAATATCTTAACAAATGCAAATAGCGATATACAGTGACAGTTATAGCGCCACCTAGTGCCAACATGTAATAGACCATTTTCTGCTGTTTTATACTTGTATTTCAGGCTGTATTGCGAGTACATGTTTGAAAATCAGTACACTTATGTAGGGCATCAGGACCAACAAAAAAGTCAATAGGAATCAGTTTCCAAAACCGACAGGAAGTCGGTTATTTTTTACTATTGTATGAAATTGAGCATAGTTTCAGGTTTGTACTTTAACGAACTCCTCTTAGAGAATTCATCTGTTCATCTCCAAAGTTGTTCAGTATTCTCTCAAGGCATATGGGACGTTAAATTGCGAAGCTTTTTTGATTTCATTTTACGATGCGCGAATGGCAGTCCTCGAAAGTTGAATTTTTTCCATGAACAGGAAGTGGTTAATAACTCAGCAATGCAATGTCTGATCGGGTTAAAATTCGTCATGCGTGTTAAGAGCCCATGTCTGAAGGACTTAATAGAGCGAAATACAGTGTCAGTAATAGCACCACCTAATGGCAGCATGCAATATAGCATTTTCTGCTGTTTTTTACTGCTATTTCAGACTGTGTTTAAAGGACATGCTTGAAAATTGCCACACTTATGTTGCAGATCAAGACAAACAAAAAAGTCAATTGGAGCGAGTTTCCAAAATCAACAGGAAGTTAATTATTTAGCAAAAAACCCTTAAAATGGCACTTTTCCATGTCTCATACTTTAACAAACTCCTCCTAGAGAATTCATCTGTTCATCTCCAAAGTTGTTCAGTATTTTCGCAAGGCATATGGGATGTTAAATTGCGAAGATTTTTTTACTTCATTTTACGATGCGCGAATGGCAGTCCTCGAAAGTCAAACTTTTTATATGAACAGGAAGTGGTTAATAACTCAGCAATGCAATTTCTGATCGGGTTAAAATTTGTCAAGCGTGTTAAGAGTCCACGTCTGAAGGATTTCATAGAGCGAAATACAGTGTCAGTTATAGCGCCACCTAATGGCAGCATGCAATATAGCATTTTCTTCTGTTTTTTACTGCTATTTCAGACTGTGTTACAGTCTGATTTCACACTTATGTTACAGATCAAGACAAACAAAAAAGTCAATTGCAGCGATTTTCCAAAATCAAAAGGAAGTTAATTATTTAGCAAAAAACCCTTAAAATGGCTGTAGGCTTCTGTCGCTTTAAAGGGGAAACCCCGCAGGGGCCAGGGAATACTGTGGCTTTAAGAGAGCACAAAACAAAAACTTGGTCATGAATTATACTCCGGACATGTTGTTGTTTATTTGCATGGCGTTAGAGCTGTGGTGAACGGATATGAAATTGAATTAGATTTTTAGAGGAGTTTTCGCTGAGCACAACGGTATGTGATATGTGTAGGGTCATTCTCAGGGTTAGTGAACTATGAGCGGAAATGTATTGCACAAGGGGGCAAGTCCCCGGTACCTGGGATTCTCGGGCTTAAAGGTACGTTCACATCGAACGCGGTTCGCGCGGAAATAAAGCGCAACTCGCGAGTGAATGCACGCGTGTTTACTTTGTGTTTGATCGGCAGAGCCGCTGAATGCACGCAAGACATTCAGGTGTTGACTGGAATGCGCGGATTTGTGGGAGAAGCTACAGAGGCGCAGCATTGGTTTGGAAAATGGCGGGCGGGATTGTTAAGTTTCTATCTGCACCACCAAGCTTTAAAACGCTCCACAACATCAAAAACGTGTTCCGGGCTGTGGCTAGGAGCTTAGAATCCTACAAAGAGGCACCCTGCTCGGCGTGGTTCACCTACATTTCCACAGGAGCTTCAGTTTGAACCCCAGTCGCGTTCAGCGGGAGCTTCGACTGATCCAACCCCAGCTCCTAACCTGATACACGGGCAGCTCCAGCAGGAAACCCGCGCTTCTGTCTCTGGTCAGTATTCATGATAAATTCTGTGTAAATAATGACCAAGAACCTCCTAACCTAACGAACGGACGGGACTTTAATAAAAAGATAAATAACTTTCGTTTTTTAACAATTAAAGCAACATGTTAAAAATGCTGTAATCATATAATGTAATTACTGTATTTGTTTAATTTAGAAATTTCAGATTTATACAGTATATTGTTGTATTTCTAAGTAATCTTAAATTAACTATAGATTAACTTGGTTCTAGTGAAGCAATAAACTGTGGTTTGCTTTAGTTTTATTACAGTATACTCATATATTAAAGTAAAATATAACTTATAGTTGTACTTGTGGGGAATATATATTCCACAGCAATATCAGAATTACAAAGAAATGTTAACCTTCTTCACTGTAGTACAGTTAAAACAGTGCATATGTAAATGTTAGGGTTTTTTATTGCTAGAGTTTGAATAATAAAACTTGTTAAACAGTGGATTAAATGTAATACTGATGGTGAAACAAGTAAATCAGAGCAAATGCTAAATACAGGTAAAGTTAGAAAGTTTACACAGTAATGATGTTGAAGACACCAGTGTAGTACAAACACATTTGCTGTCGTGGATCTGCAATCAGTTCTGCAACTAAATGTTTGTCTTCTCTCCTTTGAGATTGATGGTGGAGACTCCAACCTGGTCATCATCATCATCAGCAGCAGCAGCTTCATTGCTGGTATTTCCTGAGATTCCAAGATTGTCGCGGATACTGGGACTGTTGTAGCATGGAACTGTTCGGTGGCTGTGCACTTCACTGATGAACGAAGGTCCATTACTGAAGGTTGTGAGAAGAGGAGTCTCTTTGGAGGTCCTGCTCTGCCTGGAAGCACTGGACGAATATATTAAAGGGTTTCTCTAGAGCACAGCTGATGGTTTCATTAAAGCCTTGTTCCGAACTCTCGTGATTTCCATGATTCATGTTATGTTCTTGTTTTCAAATAAAAAATGGAGTCAACCTTCAAATAAAATCCATGTCACGAAGCTTCTTTCTCATGACACAGCACCAGTCCAATCACGCATATTATATTATATTATATATATTATAAGTACTTCCAAGCAAGATAGTTTTATTTAGTCTTATTATTAAATCAACGAACTCCTCCTAAGATATTTTATCTGCTCACTTTCAAACTCCAGAAATCTTCTCTTAAGGTATGTGGGATGTTAAATTGCGAAGCTTTTATTACTTTGATAAACGATGTATGTACACCAGTTATCGAAATTTGACGTTTCGCCATAAACAGGAAGTTATTATAACTCAGCCATACAATGTCTGATCGATCCCAAATGTACCAAGTATACTAAAAGTCCCTGTCTGAACACATCTACAACATTAATCATCGGTTATAGCGCCACCAAGTGATCACAGGTGGAACAGCATTTTTACCAATTTTGACAGGTTCCCAGAATATTGGCCAAAACAGTCCCAAAAAATATTTCAACTCATAAATATTTAGACTCGTTAGCACCACCTGGGGGTCATGACGCTTTGAGAAGGGATTTTTTTACTTGAGTTGCCTGTGTCATTAGGTAATTTGAACAGTTCTCGCTTGAATACGTCTTCTAACTAAGGATCGGTCGTAGAGCGCATTGAAACGAATTGGCCACCGAGAGGCGATGGCGACGTAGGTGCTCGAGCCCTTGATCGCTGCTTGCAGCTTTAATTTGCTCTTGTTCCTCTCTTTTTCTCTCCCTCTTTCTCTCTTTCTTTCTCTTTGCTCTCTATTTTTCTCTCTCCCCCTCTCTTTCTTTCTTTACTTTCACTCTCTCTATTTAATTTTCCTGTGTTTATATCTTTTGTTCTCTTTTACTTTGTCTCTTTTTGATCTATCTGTCTCTCTTCTGTTTCACTCTCTTTCTCTCTCCTTTCTTTTACCTCTCCTTTCTTTTTCCTACAGCTTGCTCTCACTCTCCTCATGCTATCTGTCTCTTTTCTTTCATGCTCTCCTTTTCCCCCTCCTTTTTCACTCTCTCTTCTCCTTCTCTCTTTCTGTTTCTTTCTTCTCATTCTCTCTCTCTTTTTACCTCTTCTATCTCGCTTGGAAACACCCACTTCTAAGTAATTGTTGGTAATGAAAAGTGGAAATATTATTTTTTACAGAACTACAGAATGAAAGTCTAATTTGCAGATATTTTGACTGTTTTCAATTCATATAATATCAAGAGGCACTACAAAATGAAACAAGCTAACTGGCGCGGTAGAAATTCTTTTCCAAAAGAGTCTGTCAGTCTCATACAAATAGAAATAAAATGCACATTTTAAAACATGTGAAAAAAAAATTGAGAGAAGATGGTACACCGGAACTCTAGATTAACAGCTAGTGTCAAGGAACATGTCATGTTTCAAATGAAAAAGAAGCATATTTATTTATTTTCTCAGACAATATTTTTTTTCTTCGGTTAATTTGATCTACTAATATTTTAGAGATTTAAAACAAATCACCAAGATTAAACTCAAAGATGTGTTGTTTAGTTGGTTCTGTGTTTTTCAGTCAATGTTTCATTTCCCACTGGTTTTAAAATAAGATTCTTTAGAAAAACAATTCTAAAAGGCTAAATAGGAAAGATATGGTATTAGTATAGAAGGTATTGTATCATTTCGAACTGAAATGCTATAGTTCTAATGTAATTCAGTAATCTATAATAGGCTAAGCTAAAAATGTACTTGTCACATCTGAAGAATGGTGAAATAGTTTCCAAAACGATAAAGCACTTCTTATTTATTCAAGGGCATATGGAGAAAGTACAAAATTAGCTTTTCTTAAAGGTTATTACATTTGCATAATTATAAAAAGTAAGTTTCTCTTTCAATTCTAGTATGTGTCTCTCACCTTGATGATGTACTGGTTGGAGTTCTTATCATCAGGAGCAACAAAGAGTCGTATCAGTACGGACTTGCTGTGTTGACTACGTATCTCTGCCAATGTCTCGAGCAGATTAAACTGAGACTCAATCCAGCGTCCAGCAGAGCCCAGAGCATCACCCAGAACAGGCCAGCGGAACTCCTTCTGCATCAGGCTCATTAACAGAGGTTTGGCATCCTCTGTCTCCAAAATAGCTGTCAGGCAAGAGGCAAGGCAAGTTTATTTTGAAAGTACATTTCATACACATAGATAAATCAAAGTGCTTTACAGAGAGTTAATAGAGATAAAGTACATTCATAAAAATCACGTACAGATGGACATAAAATTAAATTAAACAGAGTTTAAAATTAGCAAGAATGAAGCGATGAAAGCATTGTTTCTTATATAAAAACTTGCAAAAATAAAAACCCCATTAGGATCCATATTTCTTCTGTGTAGGAAATCAGGGAGAATTTGGATCAAACTGAGATTTAGTGTTAATATTTATGGTGATCTATATAATTTAATATCATAAGCTCCTTTCTGGAGTGTTGGATATATGAAGACAATGAGGACCTTAATGTGTCAACTTGAGTTACTATTGACTGATAAACTATTAATATTTTTTTGTACCAAACAGTCCATATTAACATTGTCTATAATTAAGGAAAATCCTCATTATATCACAAAAAATACAAGGCTTGGATAGCTGACATTTCATTAAGTGATTTATCAAACACTCCAGATTTTGTGACATCATCTACGTTATTATGTAAACCTCAATTTGCAAATAGTTTACGAATATCTTTTTCCCTTTAAGACTAAAAACCAAGCTTTTTATGGGTATTTGAGTGACTCATTATCCTTAAATAAGAAGTAATGATTTTTACCAGAAGATATTCACTTGTTTTTATTTCAAACGGTTGACATTGAAGTCCAGTAATGATCAGAAAACTTTCTTAGGTCCTGGAGAATTCTCAAATGAAATTAAACAGAATCCTAACATAATCCTGCCGATGACCCCATTTATGTTGTTGAAAATTGAATTTAAAGTCAAATAGTTAAATCAGAAATTATTTCCAGGAGTTTTCTATAAGAGACACATGACTGGGTTAAACTGGGTCACAGCTGGCCTCCTTGTTGACTATTGGTTGCTCTCTGCTTCTTCTTCTGCTCTTCCTCAGGCCGGGATTCAATCACATCATTCCAAGCAAAACTTGTGTTATTTGAAATTCCTCCTCCAAACAGTTCATAGATTCTCGGGGGGATAGTAACACATATTCCTCCAATATCTCTCCGAAAACACACAGAAAAACTTCTAAGCCTTTTGGAACAATCGATTTAATAATTATTTTCAACAACAATATGCTTAACAAAAGATTGTTTTTGAAGCTGTAATAGCATAACTGATAACCACAGGCCGATATTATGTCTTTATACGAGTGTGTAGGAGGAGAGAGATCACTACTAATTTAACTAATAATTAACTGTTTTTTGTAATTAAGATAAATCTCATGCATGAAAATGGAAAGTGTTCTTACACTCATTCATGCAAGATGCGTAGAGGACTTTGGCTTTCTTCACAGCCTCAATATCGTCACGTTGGATAGGCTGCTCTAATAACTCTGGGGCACAAAGATGCAACGTTATGCCCACATATTTGCACTGCAGGGTGTCTTTAGTTCAGAATCATGTGGGTCAGAGCACCTTTCAGCTTGAGGTCAACATTTTGCCTGAGCCAGGGGTAAATCCCATAGCTGGATGAGTCTTCGGGAATGGGGTTTTCTCTGAGCCAGCCTCCGCATGCGTACTGGTAGAAGCCTTCACAGGGGTCCGCTGTCTGATCCAGCTTATTCAGGATAGATCCGGCTGTTGAGAACAATGTAAAAACATTTGCTTTGCCTAAACAGAAGCTTTTGAGATTCAAAATGTTGGATTATCTATCAAGATGATTCATTTGTATGAAGTTGGCTTCCATTTTTATTTGCTGTGATCATGTTTACCGGCTTCAATGCACTGTGGGGTGAGACAGAACTCGCCATTGCTTCCTTTCTGTGACACTACAGGAGAGAAAAGAGTTAAATGTCAAACAGACATATCCATGCACATACACTCTGAAGGTTCCTACTGCGCCCAAGCTTCAGCTGTCACAAACTCCTGCAGGTTATAAGAGACAAGTAACATTCTCTCTTCACTGGTTTGTTTATTAGCATTAAATTAGTAACATGCTAAATTTACACCTAGCTTCATTTTAAAGTAGTCATGAATTGAAAAATACAAAAATTTCTTGATCTTTTGACACTTATGACCTGATGGAGCAATATAGCTTCAGCAGACTTTTCAGGAAGCAGGCAACAATGTGACCCTAGTAACAGATTTATGGCACTTCCCTGGTAGAGACATTCTTTACATACAGCTCTATCTTCATTCTGCAAAGAATAGAACATCTACTAAACATCTGTTCTACCTACTATCTGAACCTTTTTATTTAAACAAGGAGCAAGCCAGTGTATGGAAGAGAACATCTGTTTATCCTCTCTGCTGAATGGACTGGTTTTGATGCGAGGAGTCATGATTCATCTCCACCATTTCAACCGCTTGAAATGTTACTTTGAAAAGATTGAAGAACTCATTTATTTTTATTAATAATTACTCAGAAATATGTGATGGACTGGAGACCCCTGTGAGCCTGAAAGGGAATAAGCAGGCAGGAAAATGACTTTGTAATGGCTAGTACTATATTCCATGTTGCTCTTAAAGAGCTGATGTCTTTTCTTTCAGGTGTGAGTGAGACAGAGAGCACAATGGCAGATCTTGTGTGCGTTTCATTATCTCTACGTTTAAAATTTTCTCTTTTTGATGCGAAAACAGACAAATTGACTCAAAAAACTCAACTCATGTGGAACAGTCATTTTATTTTGTGCTCTCCTTTTCTGGGACTATTTGGTGCAGATCATCAGAAATGTATGATACATTTAACTAAAATGTAAATGTTTCTAACTAGCCAGACAAAAATGTGTATTTATTCAAATCAGTTGTAAACTTGCATATCTATATCTATATATATATATATATATATATATATATATATATATATATATATATATATATATATAAATGGATGTCCATGAACAGTACAATTAAAAAAAAAAAAAAAATTGAATAACGGTATAAAGTTTAATATTTTACAGTATTATATGATTAACATTTATGATATGATTATACAGTAATATATAAAAATGTTTCAAATATTTAATTAAAAATGTATATATTTATTTAATTTTAATGATTATGGCTAACATATCATGAAAGCTAATGCTACAAATGCTTGTTGATATGTACTCAGTACAATGGCATATTAATGTAGCGACGTTGAAGCAATCAGCCAGTAGAATAAAATAAATGCCCAGGTTTCTTGGATAACAGCCTACAGGTGGTCTCTATGGTTGGGTCTAGTGCCTCTCATTTTCCCCTTGGCACTACCTCAGAGATTTTCTAGGGGTTCAGTTCAGGCAAGTTTGCAGATCAACAATCATGGTGTTTGCAGATGCCGAGTGCTTTTGGAAAACTAAATAATCTCCACAAAATAGAAAATGATCTCTCCGAGTGCTCACAAAATTCCTGGAATCGAGCTGCATTGACTCGACTTAAAAAAAAAACAAAAAAACGAGTAGACCAACGAGTCACTAACTTTGGAGATTTTACAATTACTTCCTCCTCACTTTGAGACCTTGATTTCCAAAATGAAATGTTCTTTTTCTCCTCAACCAAAGATAAACGCATCTGAATGTGTCTTTGGCTCAACACAAGGAAGGATATATTTTTTCCAAATGATTCTCATAAGGCTATGGTGTTTTCGATGTGCTTGTGCACATTTTTTGCTCCATTCCGTTCTTACAATTAGTAAAGCTATTAGAAGAAACACAATTTGATTCAGTCCTTTGTATGTCTTGGAAAGAAGTGGTTAAAAAAATAAGAGGAGTTTCATTTGGGCCAGGGCATGTCCTTCATCAGTGCAGCCATAATTGACTCTTTGAGGCATTCCCCAAATCTATTTGGAATAGATATATCTTTTTCTTTGTTGGAAGCTCTTGATTGTAGCCATCGGTGTAGAGTTGAATAAATGAAAGGTGAGGTTTTTCATTGTGGTCCTCATCTGGGTACCCTCCTTTCTCAATGTTTTTGAGATTCACATTCACCCCCCTCCATGTCATAATCTCCCTGATGGACTCTGCTGTCTTTGCTGTTCAGCTGGGGTCTTTTGCTTGATCCATCGCCAGTTTTTTTTTTTTTTTTCTGCAGCACTTTTAGGTCTGTTTAAAAATTAGAGGGCTAGATGTTGCTACAAATCCCAGTCTTTTTCCCAGTCATTTTTGAGATGCTTCAGCTGTTAGATCTATATATTTACTGTATGCCTCTCCCACTCCATCTTTTCATGGTACCATTAACTCAACAATATATGCCAGCTCAGATTGTATGCCACTATTTAACTTTTTCTTAAGGTCCACATCCAGCTTCAAATTTCACAATGGACTCAGGATGCTTGCATCACCTAAGTGTTGTACGATGCTCTTGATGAACAAGTTGTTCTTTTGAAGTTGACTTTTATGCAGTCAGTGTATGGGGGAGGTTGTTGGTGGTAGTTTAAGTACATGGTTGTGCGTCTAAGTGCAGCTCCTTTTTAGCACAGCCTGATGGGATGTACCCTGAGCATACAGTATACATGACTGGATTCTAGATCAGTCTCCCCATGATTGTGATTGTATTATCTGAGTCATAAGTGACACAATATAGATTTGTTTGATCAATTCTCTTAAGTCCACATGCAAATTTAATTGAGTAGCATAGTATAACACACACACAAAAGTTTGCACTGACCACTTTGTGCTTTCTAATGTCAAATCAGTGAAGCAGCATGAACCCGTGTCGGTGAAAAACGATGTACAGTGTCAAGCATGTTGTGAAATTGGACAAAAATGCTTTTAATAGCCCGTGTTTACAGTTTAGTCCACAACTGGACAGCAGATGACCACAGCAGGATCCAGCTCTCGGTCCTATGGGACTGAGCCTCATTATCTGCACAGCTGCGTGCTGTATGTGTGTGTGACAGACAAAAATGAGCATAATTACACTCCAGTCTCACCACAAATATGCCATGAGCCCTTAACAATAAGAAGAACATCATTTAATCCATGTCTCGGCTGTACACCACCCTGTAAAATACTATACAGAAACTCGGATAGCGGACATAGAGATGAACTTCTACATTTAACGTTCTTAATTCATTCATTTTTGTTGTATTAGGCACATTTTTTTTTGATCATTCTTAATCATTTTTTTTTTTTACAAAAATGGCACCGGTCTAATTGGATTCAATGATTTATGCTAAGCTATGTTACAAGTGTCGTCGATCTGGAGAATAACTGATAGATAAGAAACAGGAAACACTTCTCGTTATCGTTGAGATAATGAACCTGAAATTTTAAAAGAACTGTAAGGTTCTTATAAAAAGGTCTAAATAGATGATAAAGGTCTCTTTTTCAAATTTTTAAAATGATATTTTTTGAATACATTTAGGTTTTCATTAAGTGTTTGAACTCTGTAACATATACAACATTTGAAGAATTCTCTTTCTTAAATCTCATACTCCCTACAGAAGAAAAATTTCACTCGAAAGCCTCTCGCCTGAAAACTTTAAAGAAACGTCGCTGTGTTTCCTAACCAGAATTCTTACTGACTGGGCTAATTACAGACTCACTGCATGTGTGTAACACTACACGCTCCTAAAATAAATCTCACACACTAACCCACATGTGGAAACAGTCAGCCTATCAGTATTCTCAGTCTGTCTATTGAATATTTATCAAATAGATGTTTACCTACTTCTTTACTAATCATCTGGAGTGTCTCTCTGTCTTTCTTTTCACATATTTCAGATATCTTTTACTCATCAGGGAAACGTGTTTGTCTTAAGTCTGTTGTAAATAATGAGTAATAAAGTAAAGAGTTTACTCACCGGTGATGATGGCGATCAGCAGTGCCACACTAACACAGACACACACTGCAAGTGCAGCTTTAAGGAGTGTGTTTTGGGCCGCGCTGGCTTTGCTTCCTCCTCGCCCCAGCCTCTCCATTTCCATACTGAGAGTTAGTCCTGTGGCTTCCCTAGCTTTCTAGTCCTCCCTCTGTCCCGATTCTCACCCGCCTTGTACCTCGCCTGGCCCTCAGATGTGCACTTGTAGAGTCTAATCTGGGGTGAGACTATGGCAGGTCTCAGATCAGTGACATAAACTCATGGTGTATTTGACAAAGAGCAACGGTGAGAGAGTCTGAAGATCCAGGAGTAGAAGCACCTTATGCACAGGAGTAATTATATGAGATCTCACTGGAAGGGAGGGATGACTGGGAGTGTGAGGATCTATGAGTAGAGATAGGTGGTATTTTGATGCTCCAAGTGTGTGTTTCAGTCTCTGGAATTACTCACTAAAAGCTGAGTCGGAGACAATGAGACTATGATAGAAAATAGAAAGAGGAACCTGGAGAACCTTGCTTTTGAAAAGTTATTATGACTTTTTACAGAATATGTTTTTGTTGATTCATCAGGGTACAGGATTGGTTTCAACATTCTCAGAATTAAAAAAAAAATTTAAACAGTTAAAAATTGGGAATATTTTAAACATGTTACTTGATTAAAAAAAAACATCTTTTTTTAAAAAGGTGCTAAAATACAAAGCCTTTTTTTAACATAAAACATAATGGTAATTTTGGTGTCAAATCAAAAAATGTTGTTATTTGTATTGAATTTATTAATGTTTTTAAAACATTTTATTCGTTTTGGTTGTGTTAACTTCCCCCTCCCCCCCAAAAAAACCTCTGAAGCACTGAAGTTATTTCTGTTTCAGGTCGAACGTTGTCTTGTGCATGTCATGATTATTCCGACCTTGTAACAAACTGCTTAAGTTTACTGCCGAACTGTAAGTCACTTTGGATAAAAGCCTAAATGTAAATGTAAAATGTAAATACGTAAATGTAAATGTACTCCAAAGCATTGAAACCTTTGAACAAGACACAATAACAAAAAAAAAATCCAAAAACTCAATCTTTTACCAAGTAAAGCATTTTAAAAATGACAATTGTAAGCTAATTTTTGAACATACACCTATAATGGGATAAACGTGTACTGAGATCTCACTGCTGCTATGTGTTGTTTAAAAATATGAAACCAACCACAGCCTTCTGTCTCTTCATGTAATCTGAGATAGACCCAATGATGGAAATATTAGAAACCTGTGGGGAAGATCATTGTAACAATCTTCTTTAAATGGTTAAACTTGAATTACAACTTGGTTGTTTGGTTATGGTCATTTTCCTGCAGCAGATTCAATTTCTAATCTACTCTGTCTAGAGCACCTACTGCCATTTTTCAACACCCCAGTTCCCATTTTGTTCATAATTGAGATGTTTTGCATTTTTCCAACATGACATCTATGAAGATCACTTCTGGCTAAATTTCTCTGGACTGTAGATGAGTGTATTCAGCTTTACTGGTTTCTTCAAGTTCTGAGCTGATGGAACGGTCAGACAACTTCAAATTTCGAAGGATGATAAGCTTGGGTGCTTTTGCAACCCCACAATTTTTTAAACTTCAATTTACATAATTTTTTTAACCTTGCCATCACATGGGAGAGTAACTGCTTTGCTGAGTTGGACAGTTTTGCTTTCTCCATGGGAGTAAAACACCTGGTGTGGTGTTTTCTCCTCTGGATTGGAGCATTGAGTGTATGTAAATATTTATTAGTTGTGGTTCCCACGAGCCAGTTTACATTAGTTATGTCAATACAAGACACTGTTGGACTGAAAGGGGGAGTGGGTAAGGGATTGGGGAAGGTTGAGGGGGAAAGATTCACGAGTGAAAAGGAAAATTGCAAAAATACCTACCTGAACATACCATATAAGTCCTAGTTACAGTCCTTTTTGTCCCATTTGTAGTTCTTTTTGTCCCATTTGCAATCTACGTTAAATCTTGTCCGGTAGAGACCTTGTTGATGCACATGCACTTTGGAAAGCTGTTCCAGTTTTAAGCCTCCTACACAGCAGTTTCTGTTTTGGTTCATGACTGGGATGCAACCTACATGTGGCGTTGATGTCCATTGGCACCTGTTTACTATAATTTGTTGATGACTATAATACTGCGTAATCCCTGAAGTACCTATTAGAGTTAATGCTGTTTAAAAGCAAAAGATTTTATTTAGATTTTTCTTTTATTCGCCAACTTTTAACAATTTACAAAAATAAACAGTTACTATTTATATTTCTGAAGACATTGTACGTTTATAAACTTTTGCACAGTAATCTTTATAATTAACAATATAATTGACTAAAAGTGTGCATTTACTTTATAAATGTGTTTATAGTAAATATTACACTTTACCAATCTGGCTGTGTGATGCATTTTGCTGAAAGTTTACTACAGCTGGCAGCAGTGAGATGGCACTTGCATTCTCTCTCTAGGATTGACAAAGAACCGTAGTAAGACTGGCACATAACAGGATTGCGCTCTGGTATTAACAGGGTTTTAAATTTGCTGCATCATTGCTCCAAGTTAACCATCTCCCTCGTGTAATATCACTCCCTTTGGGAAAAGCGTAGCATGGAAAAGCTCTATTTCTCTGAAGTAAATATTGAAGATCAGAGAATAAGATTGATCTGGAATGTATCAACAAAGAATGAAGCGTGATTTTCTTATCGGCAGTGACTCATCCCTAATTGAGATTTAAATTGCACATGACGTAACTCCTGTGAATTCCACCGGAAAAGATTAAATCAATACTGGGGTTAAAGGCTGGACTCAGACGCGAGAGCGTTTCATCAGTGTTGGCATCTATTTTCCCCTCAAATATTTCTCTGTAATTTAGGTCAAATGTCTGCTGGATTGTGATTTCCCCAGATGCAATATTAGGTATACTGTATTTTAATCACATGACCCTTGGTGTAGGTTGAAGTCCCTTCTGCCCTATTAATAAAATATTTATGTACCTTGTTTGTTATATAGTCACAAGATCTGTGAGCAAGCGTCATAGTAGATTTTCCCAAGAAAATAAAATATTTTATTCTTTATGTCATACAATTTTGAAAATAAAATATATAACGGTTATACCTGAGCACAATGGTAACTACCACCACAACAGTCCACATGAATCATGCATCATTAGGAAGAAGGGAACAGGGAAGTTGACTGGCCGTCTTTCATTTCAAACCATGCACTTAAGTGGAATCCCAGACTTTAGTCCATAGCTTTTTATTGAACATTCTTTGCAGCTTTTACAGCTTCATCTCTTATCAAAAGGCATTCCACAAGGTTTACAGTGCTTTCCTGTTCGGTTTCTTTGGCCTTTAACAACAGGTGTTGTATTGTATCATTTCTCTGACTTTTTGGGTCCCTTTCACACCCTGATTGCTCTGGTCTGCACTTGAAACAACTAAAATGGAATCATGTGACTTGCTCTCCCTGGACAGATGCATTATTGAACATATTTCTCCCAGAAATAAACTGCACTCCTGGCATTCCCTCTCTATTCATACTCTGGGGCCCTGTCAAATTAAGGTCAGGAAGTTAGACAAGTACTTTCATACAAAATGTGCTCTGCAAAACTTTACGTAGTGATGCAAACTTTCCTTTTCTTCCATTGAAGCTAAAGTCCAGCTCCTGAAAAACAACCCCATGTCACAATCCCCCCTCCACCAAACTTCACAGTCAGCATCAGTGGTGTAAAGTAACTTATTACAAATCTTTCTATCTCTCTATTTTTAATCCGTCTCTCTTCTATTTCACTCTCTCCTTCCTTTTTCTCCTCTTATTGCTCCAACACTCTCTGTCTTCATGCTACCTATCCGTCTCTTTTCTTTTATGCGTCCTTTTTTCTCCCTCTCTTTTCCTTCTCTCTCCCTCTTGTTCTTCTATCACTTTCGTCTCTTTCCCTCTCTCTATTGTACCTCTCCTATGTCTAGCTTAGAAACACCCTTAAGAAAATGGCTCATGTGAGCTACATTTTATTCTATAGGATATATTTATCAGTGTAATACTTTTAGACGAGTTACTTTTTACTTGTACTTTGAGTCATTTTTGGAACAGATACTTTTACTCTACTTTCTAAAATTTTTCGACAAGTAATGGTACTTTTACTCGAGTATGATATTCAGTACACTGTTTAGCACAATCAAATCTGACAAGTAGTTTTCCCAACTATGAATGTATGATGGGCTAGTGTGATTAGTTACTCCAGAAAAAAATATCTCCAATGTTCCTGAAAGTATCTTTCACCACTGCATTGGACGCTTGCTTTGCACTTGATGATGTGTGGCATGGATGCAGCTCCTCAGCTACATTAACATATTTCATCACACTCTCTGTTTATAGCTCAAAATGCAGTTTTCATGCTTTGTTGCTTGCTTTTGTACACCTGTGGCCTTGGAAATGATTGGAACATTGGTATGATATTTTCGAGACATTACTTTGTTAATTATGTAAACCATTGACAGATTTAAAGTTGAGACAGACCGAATAATCGGCACATACTGGCTGATTTAAAAAAATCTTATTTTGCTTCTTTTTATGCACAGACCTTTGTGATACAGAATGTGCTCTGAATCACATTTTTGCTGTTATTGTAATGCATTTATTTTATAAAACTGTAATCACTTATGGTGGTGTAAATGTGTGAGATCAATACAACATTTCCCCTTAACTATTCCCTAAGAGACTGGTCTTGAATTTTGTTCTCTCCTGTAAATGTTTTTTTTTTTAATCCAAATATGTATTTGACTTATCTGTGTATTTGTTTTGTATTTGAGGATTAAAGTGTACTATATATTATGGTGTTGTGGAATGCCACTTTTGTATGTTCGCATATATATATAGGTCAACTACAGTTGTTATAGTTGAACAAAAGAATTTTTTACTCATTTTTTAAATCCTAACTTATAAATAGTAGCATATTTTTCAGCATCACCACCACCCCGATCTTTCCCAGAGTATTCACTATTTTTAACTATTTCTAACAAATTGCACAATTCCTACATTCCCAAGCAGCTTTACTAGAAACAGAAAAGAGCCTTCAGAAAAGCATGGTTATATTTATGCACAAAGCAATTGTGGCGAGTGAGGAGGCGAGGGTTGTTTTTACAGCTATGATTTCAGTGGGAGCGGAGAGCAACTCATTATACCTTTGGTGAACAAGGAGAACACCAGTCAGGCCCACACCGGTCAAACTGCTGTCTAAACACAAGACACGGAACAGGACACAATCACAGAGAACCTCAGGCACTACAGACACAGAAGCCAGAGACTGAAAGCAAAACAGTGACCCAATGACTGGGAGTGGGAGGTATCCCTCAGCTGATGCTCGGGTAACCACTGATGCGGCGACAGTTTATAAAGCAACAGACTGACTGTGTGTGATTATACTAAAATACATAAACATTCAAAATAACACATGCGCACGCACTCACGAATCCATGCACGCACTCATGCATTTACTGTACGCGCAAATCATCTCAGACCGGATCTTATTTTAATTCACATATACTTCTTAAACAGAATTTTTCTGATTTAGTTTTGGTACAGGATGTAACTATACAGACACAACAAAGTAAAAAGAATAGAAAATCACAGTAGTTGAACTAAATCCCATGACAAAAAATACCATTTAAATGAAAAGAACACATTTTTTTCTGGGGGATATGGAGAAAAACAAAAACAGCAAGAAAGCTGTGTTTAAAATCATTTCCCTAACTAATTTTAGAATACACACCATTGGTACTTTTGTTTTTTTTTAATGTGTGGTTTCAATTGTGTGATCTATGTTTTATGTTCTATTTAAGTTCTATTTACCTTTTTCATAAGTTTTTGACCATTTTTCAGAAAATATGAATGGTGACACAAAAGTTTTTTTTCACACTCATAGTGGTTGGATGAAGACACAACAGTGTTTACTCTTTTTAATGTATAGCTCAACAGAAAATTTCCAAATGACCTCCATCAAATGTTTAGCTCTTAATATTATGCATCGCCCCCCATAACATCATGACAGCCTGAAGTCTCTTGAGGTAATTGTCGATGAGGTTCTTTATCTTCTCTGTTGATAAAGAACCTCATGGGCTGTCTAGCATGAACTGCACATTTGAGTTCTCCCCAGAGTGGCTCAATGGTTTTGAGGTCAGGAGACTGAGATGGACATTCATTGTTGTGTTGGAATATCCTTTAACATCCCATGTATAGCTTTTGGGTCATTTCCTGTGCCTTTGGAGCTCCCCAAAATATCAGTGACCCACCTCCATGTTTTACAGTGTGGATGTTGTTGCGTTCATCATAGGACTTTGTACATGGTTCTCCGGGGAGTAAATTTTAAGTAATGTGAGGTTCTTTCACTCACACAGCAATAAGTGATTGTGATAGTCGAAATCAATATAAAATTTCATTTTAAAAAGTGAAACGCTTTAGAATTACAGATTTCTTGCAAATACGTTTATAAAATCAATAAAAGAAATCTAAAATGTATATTAATCTCAATATGACACCAAAGCACTGTTTAAATTAGTGTGTGTGCATGTGTGTGTGTGTACAATTTTATGCTTAAATGTTTAAAATAACTTTACTGTGATCCGAAAGTGCCAAATAAAAACAATGTTTTATTTCATCTCTGTCCTGTAACTTTTATGTTAAGTGATCATATTCTATTCACCTTTATTACCAATACCAGGCTTAATAAAGTGAAGTTAGAAAATTCCTCTTCCTTTGATTGGTCTAAAGCCGATTCTGAAACTGTGGTCTCTGGTAGTGAAGCCAGGCTTATCTCGACTTCTTTATCAGACCAAACCTTCAATTTTGAGGATTACCGGAAGAACAAGCCTTCACATTGATCATAAAACAGCCTTTACAAATGAAGGAAAAAAAAAACATGTTTTTTTTGTGCCTCGGCAAACCATAATCCACAAAAAAACATGACTTTGTAGAAGACCAGTATGTGGTCAGAGACTTCCTAAAATAGCCATCTAATGATATGTTTAATGAGCATTGTGTTACCCAACAATTGTCAACAAGTTTTTATGGCCTACTGACCACCAGTGTTCTCTTAGTGCATGTAAGAAGAAAGAAAGAAAGAAAGAAAGAAAGAGAGAAAGAAAGAAAGAAAGAGAGAGAGAGAGAAAGAAAGAAAGAGAGAAAGAAAGAGAGAGAGAGAGAGAGAGAGAGAGAAACAAACAAACAAACAAACAAATTTATTACCGTTATGTGTTGTTGGGCATAAATTGACTTATTTTCAATATAAAAAAAAATATTGTTTTTATCACAGTCTTAGACACGGCATTGGTAATAACATTAGTAATAACATTGGCATCGGTGGGTTAATAGTTTTCAGTTTAATTTTTTTCAGTTTAAAAGCTTTCCTGTGGCTCAGTTGGTAGAGCATTGCGCTAACAACGCAAAGGTTGTGGGTTCAAAATCCCAGGGAAAACAAGAACTGGCAGAAAAAAATATGTTCATTCAAATGTAAGTTGCTTTGGATTAAAGCGTCTGCCAAATGCATAAATGTAAATGTAAATGTAATTTAGTAGGCGTTAACAGCAACAAACAACATTAAAGTGAATTTGAAAAATTCATATCCAAAGAAATCACTCTATCCACTTTATATGGTACAAAATGATTGTATAGATATCCAACAATAAACTACTGTGCTGTAAAATATTTTAAAAATCACTTTTAGGAAAAATGTACAAAATAATAGAGTGGATACTGTACCGGAAAAACAGTATACATTACATTTAAAACCAGCAATTTGTTCACCCCCCTGAAACAGTTTAAGGGGTGGAGTCAACTCTCCCACATAAAGCCACATCAATCTGCATTTCCTCTGTGAAACAGAACAGGCATGCAGTCCTGGGGGCACATCCCCAACGCAATGCAAACACTCCCTTTTTTCCTCGAAATGAGCCAGAAAGATGCCCAAAGGAAGCTGATTCTAGTAGAATCGAGTCAAAGACAAAATCAATGATTTAAAATGGTAAATGCTCTACATGTTTTCTCAGGAATATTATAATAATATATGAGCACCTCCTTTATTTGCAAACAGAAATTTCAATAAAAACTATGACTTCTTTCTTCTGCTCCAAACTTTTGGCAAATTTTCAGCAAGAGATTTTGTCAAACCAGAAACAACATCTGATAAATTTGTTAAAACTTGTTATGTCAAACAAAATGGGTACAATGCATTAAGTACAAACCTCTCAGTGATGAGTTTTATAGAAAGATTTATATAAATTCTTAATTATATGTTCTCTGAAAAATGTCTATGTTGTTCAAGAGCAAGCTTTGATTCCCTAGGGTTCTCCTAAAATTGAACAATGCAATGTTCATGTAGAGGAATTGTTGGCCATTATGCCACATTATAAAGGACAGTGGGGGAAAAAATCCTATACAAAGAAACAACTATGCAGACTGTATTTTTATCACTTGGCATCAAAAACACAGTTAAATCTAATTATAGACAAGAAATGTTTGATGCATTTCTCTAAGACGCCTCTGCTGAAATCTAAACAACCACAACATAATTTCCCTTCACCACCACAAAAACAAAAACAGTACAACCCTGATGTCACTGTAGTAGTGCATCTATAAAAAGGAAATGCACTGACAATTACAATCAGCCTCATACAAGGTGACCTCGAATACTAAAATGACCAAAGTGAAGGTCTTATGTTAAAGCTCTGAATGGACAAGGTTCATTTTTAGATGATGCAATACTCCCATCTGCTGTTTAAAAGCGTCCAATGTCATTTTGTTCTTGAGAACACTTTAAAAACCCAGTTATCAAAGTCTTCACACCAAGCTGGAAAATAAAAGTAATTTTTGCTCTGTTTTGAATATTGAGGTAAAATCGTCTTTAAATCAAGTTTGTCCCGTTATCTCCTTCCCTCAAAAGGTCGTAATATAAATTATTAAACAAAATTATTTGGTGCCTCTCATTTTAGTATTTTCTCCCACACAAATATAGGGAGATCCCTGCGCCAGAGTAAAGGGCCTGAGGGCTTTGAGGTGAGTGCCATGAGGTAATTCCCCAAAGGACCTCATTGAATCAAAGTCACTTCGGCAGCCACACACGGACCTCATGTCACTTGCTCCAACAGCCAATTCGACCGACATTGTACCAGAAAAAAAAAAACATTTTATATCCTAAATGTTCTGAAAAGGAAGTTACATCACAAACAGACACCCCCTAAAATCGTCTGCTGCGGGGTCAGTGTATAACTTAACAAAACAGATGTGTCAAAGTTGTGTTAACACTGTTGTACGAGCGCTTATCCCTTATTTCCACTATGGTACTGATTGGGGTCTGTAAAATGAAAATTTCATTAAAATTACCCTTCAAATTATGCGTCATATCTCCTGTAATGTTTAAAACCAAAAATATAAAAACGTTTTTGAAACCTACACATTACATTTAAACTCAAAATTAAATAGTTGTGTCACATCATTCCTCACCTCACAACGGCCAGTGTGCTTGGTTAGTTTCACAAACTTTGTGCTTTTAAATTTGCCATAAATGCTGTAACAGTAAAAGTACCATAACTAGGCTCAAACGAAATTTTTGGGGGTCCCCCTTCTACAAACTCACCTCAAGATTGAGTCCTTCTTTCATAATGGCTCTAAACTGTGATGTTTTAATACTTTTTCAAATATAAAAATACAAACCTTGAGCTCTTTAGCCCTTATTGTCTGGCTCACTCTAAATAAAATATACCCCTGGTGTAAAGAATACATTATAGCGTTTTTTCAAACAAAAATGGTAGAAGTTTCATATTTAAAGTAACAACGACTCCACAACACACAAAAAAAGATTTTGCAAACCATTTTTATAAACATATTTACAAGAGGTCAAAATCAATCAACACTATATCACTAACTTCTGATGGAAGTCATGTGATGAATCCTTCAGTAGAAATCCTTACGTGTTTCCTTTAAAAACGTAAACCTCTAAGTGCCACTGAAAATGTTCTTCTAAACAAGCATTTCACAGAACATGACAATAACTTATCATCAATCATAACTGACATTTTGATGCAATTTATTTAAAATTAATTTCTTATACCTATATAAGAAATTATTTAGAAATCTTTTACTGATACACCAAGTTAAGCAAAGGCTGGCAAATCTGACCCGTTGAAACGAAACTCTTTTGTTTCTGTGTGAAATTCAAGAAGAATGATGGGATAAAAGCCCAAGTGAAGTTTAAAAACTCATCCATGACGACGTCTTGGATTGATCAATAGTTTGGCGTGAATCTGAAATCACAGTGTCAAACATGCAGCTTTATGTTCATCACCACTACATGTTTCTTTGCAGGCCACTCAAACCCTCAGCCCAGGGTGTTTTTTTTTTAAATATATACGATAAAGCAGCATTTCGATCTTCTGGGCGCATCAGGCATGTATGAAATTGCTACGAAAGCATAATTTACTAATTTTGCAATCACTTCCCATAAAGTGTTCCAACTTCCTCCAGGCCATTTCACTGGAGGAGGTGGCTGAGGGTTACCGTGCTGTCACCATCCAAAGCCCCAAAGCCACATTTGCTGCGAGAAGAGCACTGCCTCCAAGAAGAAAGAAGCCGATCAGTTCCCGGTTGTTCCTCTCTGGAACAACTGAGCTCAGCGTGGCTTCGAGTAACGCTGTGAGCATCCACTGACCATCCAGGGCGAAACAGGGAACGGAATTCACCACAGCAAGAGCCCCAGACAATGACACCAGGTATCTCAACACACGGGTCAAGGATCAAACAGTCATAACCCCACCATCACAGCTCATGAAAGTCAGAACATAATAATTTAGATAAAATAGAACACAAACTTAACTAGATGGCTAAAGGTTGTGCACCATCATTGATGTGTCTAGATGATGCCAGTTGTAATTAATACTCACCCTATGTCTTCAGCAGGCATCCTTTTGAGTCTACTGCACCTCCAGACAAACGTGTTGTGATTGGTGGAAAAAATACTCTAACAAGTCTCAAAAAGGTCTCAAATACAGAGAAGCTTGTTCTCATGTGACTAGTGGTAAGTCAACACTGAACCATCCGTGAATAAACCTGTCTCAATAATGCATGGAATTCAGTTAAATTTATTCAAATTAATGTAAAAAGCACTAAGTATTTTGCTTTACAAACTGGACTTTGTGGATGTTAACAGTGAGATCATTGAGAAGGATACTTGCAGAATGTTTCAAGCATGGCAGGCAGTTCAGGATGAAGAAAGCCCAAACGGGGAACGAAATTGGTGAGACTCACTAAAAGTAATGAAAACATTTCATGAGCAAAATTGTATGCAAAACCTGACAGAAGCAGATTGAGCTGTGTCTGACCTGAATACTGAAGGTGTGAGGGGTAGCCAACGAACAACATATCTGTCTGTGGAGGGTGTTTGACCCGGATCAGTCTGGTCTGGTTCTCCAGAGACGGGATGAAACACAGGCTCGGGATGAAGTCTTTCTGACAGTCTGTGTTGGTGCGGCATGTGCGACTTGCTTCAATGGTTTTCCTCACCGGCATGCAGGCAAACTTTCAAAACACCCAGAAACATCTTTATAGGCATTTACTTAGCTCTACATGAGGTTCATTGTAAAACTGGAGAGTTCTCTTTGTGATGCAATGTACCAGAATATTTCTGGCCATATGGTTTAGAAATTTCTGGGTTTATTTACGCAACAATCTTAGAAATTATTTTTTTGAGGCATCTGATTGGGTAAATATTACTTTGGCCAAAGAATCAGCCTGCCATCTAGTGGATTAGTATGATCTTAACTAGTGCTGTCAAAATTAGCACATTAACACAGCGCAATCAAACACTTGCGAGGAATGTTTTAAAAACAGAGCAGTGTCACGTGTGCCAAACTGAAAAATAAGACTGGGATTATTATCAAAAATGTGGGCGCGAAAGTTTTTATTTAATCTTTTTGGTCCAAACGGATCATGGCGTTGCAGAATTTCTCGCTCTCAAGGGATAAAGAACTTTTCCTTAAATCTATTCATGGTTTATTGTGGGTATGTTTTTTACATGAGAACATTTTCAATGAATAGTCATATTTTGAATTTGAATGTAAAATGTAAACTCAAGACAAATAAATTATTTATTCATCTTCTAACCCGCATGTTCCCTTTCAGGGTCACGGGGGTCTGCTGGTGCCTATCTCCAGCACACATCGGACAAGAGGCGGGGGTACAGCCTGGACAGGTCACCAGTAAGGTTAATTTTGATTGATCAAGTATCCTAACCGCACGCAAGCACAGGGGGAACATGCAAACTCCTTCCAGGAATGTCAACGGCGAGCCTCGAACTGGTTTTAATCAATTAACAGCACTACTGTTAACAGCTTTATTGGTGGTTTTAGTTTGGGTGGATTGGGTTGTTATTTTTTTTAACTCCTTTTCATTCATCCTTGTTATCTACATTTGTCTGACAAGCTTATACCAATTTGCTCTCCACGTTATTGCTGTATGAGAAGCAGAGGTCAGACAAGCTGTTGTTCCCACAGCACTCCATAGTGCCATCCAGACGCTTAAATGCTGTGTAGAAGAAAAAATAAAAGGATGGTAAGTTTAAGGGTTTTAACATAGATGTGCTTCACAAACAACAACACAGTGTGCTCTTTACCAGTTATAGAACAATACATTAGTTTGCACCAAACACTTCAACAGAGCATGAGTGGTGGGTAAGCAGCAAGTATTTCTTTCAGAGCACATGTTAACCCTGGTGCATTCTACACACTAAAACACTGTAACGTAAAAGTTTGTTAGAATGGATGCTAAAGGGGCCCATCCATCAACGCCAATGTTGTTACTAATGTTTGTCTAAGACTGTAATAAAAATGTTAAAAAATCCAGGTCTTAATCATTTTTAAATTGAAAAGTTTTTTTTCCTAAAAACAAAATTATGTTAATAAAGTGGAAACTGCTTTTCAGTAAGACACTCTTACTTAACTACAGAACAGCTCATTTCACTTTATAAACGTATTTTTTTAGAACACCTTGACTCTAACTCTTATTTTGACACACTATTGATAATCCACATATAATGTTTTGCTTGATTTTGATGTAATAAAGTTTCAGCACCTTCTAACATTGTCTGTCAATGGGAGAATGGAGAGCCAAGACCCGGAAGCGCAGCTCGGCATCGGACTAAACAATCAGTGACGCTTCTTCTGCTTATACAGAGAGACACACTGAGTTGCAGTGTGTTGTTTTTTCTGTCACCTAAATCTCTATCCCTGTATTTTATTATGGGTGTTTTTTTTTCTTACATTTTTGTGATGTATATAAATGTGGGTCAACAAAAAACAATTTAATTGAAAAACAATGTTAGAAAAAAATGTTTCAGCATGTTATAATTGTTTATGGAATGTAATAGATAAATAATATTTTTTACTTCAGATGTCAGGCCAAATATATGTATGTTCTATTAGGACATACATGGAAAAGATACATTTTCTACAAATTTGCTGCACAAATATCTTAAATTGTCAAATGGTGTAATGTGAAAGCATCACTTTATATTATCATATAGAGTGAAAATGGAGTATGTATTTTCTTCAACTCACTTCCTCAATTATTTTAATCATGACATTTTGATATATATATATATAACATTTCCTTGCAAACATTGAGCAATTTGGTTTATTTTCTAAATCATCATACAAAGGAGTGCATCGCTCCTGAAATCTTTTAAAATATAATCAATAAATTCTCTTAAATTTAAATTAATTAAATTACACGAGAATCTTATTAATCCTAATTACCTTTTGCTCTATTAATATTTACATAAATTACCACTAACAAAACTGTTTTCCGTCACAATTGTGAACGCCATGCCTTAAGACAATTTTTATTAATTGGATCAAAAATCCAAGGTGAAATCTTAATAGAGTATGATTGGGTGAAATGACCCAAATATATTATGAATTAGGAAGAAAATACCAATTTTGATGCTTTGCATTCTGAGTAACTTGGTTTACAAAGCAGAAAATACACAATATTTCAGCTAAATTTGCCTTGCAAGACAAATAATAAATTGCATCATCAAAATCACAATGAATTATTGCATTACCAAAATAACTAAAATCGTTAGGTTCTAATGAAGTCCTATTTTTCCCCCTTAAGTTAGACATTTATTTTCAAGCATGTAAATTATTAGTCCAAGAAAGAATTTGCCGTCAGTTATATTTACTAAATGATCATTGAAATGGCCAGACAGCTGTTTTTAAATGGGTTAAATATTAAAAAGTATTTATGGTATATTTTAATAAATTACCTAAATATTGAAATCTGTTTGTCCCCTCTATTTTTTTTATTATTATTTAGGATTCAGTAAAATGTAACTATTACATTTGTATAGTAATAATAAAACAATTTTAGAGGCTGTACTCTGACTCTGGCTTTACCTTGAGTGAGCTTCCCCAGAACAAAAAAACTATTCGTGAAATGTCTGGGCTACTGAAGTCTATGCCACAGAAGAAGATAAGTGAGATCACATTAGCGCACAGCCTTTGAAATTAACAAAAAGACAGATTAGTACCTCTCCCTGTAGTCCAGCTGACCTGCAGCTTGTCTGTAGGGACACAGTAGCCTGTCTGAGGGGTATGGGTTAGATGCTGAATGCAGCTGTGCCAGTCTTGCAAACCAAATACTCTACAGTCTTCAAGGTGGGTTGCCAGATCTCCTACAAACAGCCCACGTGGACCACTCGATGGGGAACCCTATAGCAAGCAACACATGCATTTAAAATCTTTACTGTGGATAATGTCCTGGTCATGAAAATAAAAGATGAAGATCAGTGGACCTCCACCACTTCAGTGACGAGGGCTCCAGCTCCAGTGTAATAGAAGGGAAACAGGAAGAGGGGCAGCAGGAACAAGAAGCCGAGGGCCAAAACACACAGCATAAAGTTATGCCACACTCCTACGCAAAAAAGAAGATATTCAGAGGAAGGAACAGTGGTTTGGTTTGTAAAACTGGGTACTTTTCTGGTCAAGTTTTACCAGCACAGAATATCCTGAGCTGCTGGACTGGAGAGATGAGATTTAGATGCGTGGTGAAGAGGTCCACAAACGCTCCAGGATACACCACAAACATGAACATCCCGAAACCATTCAGCTTCACTTGCTCCCTGAGAAAACAGATCAAATTCCAGCATGCCATTAACTGGCTTTTGTGATGCTCTAAAGAGAGCTCACCATTTTTCACCTGCTCCCTAAGAATAACACGACAAAGTAAACATGTAAACTACACGTCAAACTAAAGCATCGAGTCGAGTAAAACTAATCCCCATTACACAGAAAGAATTTTACTATTCAAAGTGGCTAATATTTGCACTTTGGACCTAAAGCATCTCAAAATATATTACAGCAATTCCCTTTCCCTTGCAGTTTGTGCATGCATGCAAACATTTGAAGTTTTGACTACATTACACAAATGATTTAAATTAAATAATAGCTTTCGCAATTTAAAAATAATTGACGTAAAGCCAACTGTTGTTGGAAAGCTGGAGTTTAGAGAACATTTCAGATTTAGACTAAATAATATCTGGCAAAAACAGGTTTAGGTCATTGAATCTCATTAAATCAAAGTATTTTAATTCAATAAAGTCAAAGAATTATGATACCTCTTCAAAAACAAGAGTTTTCCATAAGTCTATGTGACTACTGGTCTACTTTGTTCAAAAACTCAAAACTCTTTTAGTTGGTCAAAGAGAAGAAAAATGAACCACGTCAGACAGGAAAAAAAGGAAAGGACTGGTGATATATAGTTCCCACTTGATGTTCCGTCATAGGGCATTACGGACTTTACCTGACCTTTCCTTAAAGGGGTTAACGTAATTTGGAAGAAAAAGGATCAAATTGACCAAATTAGGCGTTTAGACCATAGACATCACCATTAGAAGAAAAATAACTTATATTGAGCCTAGCTGCTCTGAGGAAGGTACCGTTGCCAAAACAACTCTTCTCGCTTTCATGATTACCAATCACATTGTTGGATCTCATTCATTCTCATTTCAGCCAACCAAAATTAAAGGTGTCAGAACCGTAAAAAAATGTTCTGTGTGTATTGCCAAGGTCATGTGATCCAAATGTCCATGGGAAACATGCATACCATGCACTGGATGTGAAAAGTTGTAAGAATATTAGCTTTTTAAGTAATAATAGCATCCTAAACACTACATAAAAGTCAAATAATGTTCACCTCAATGCTGCCACTCCATGACCAAACTCATGTATGACACCGCTGACCAAAATTGCAATGAAAAAGTAAGCCAGCTGGCTCACCGGCAGATTGACTCCTGGCACCTAATATCAGAGCAGAAGGACAGAAGTTCACAGGAATGCAGATCCTCTGTGATCCCTATAGCTCTCTTGTCTACTCACCACCACCTGAAGGACCTGTTCGTGGGACATCCCTGGTTTGTCTGCCATCATCTGACTCAACGTCTGGACTAAGGTTTTGCTCAGAAGAATAACTGAGCCAAACATTGCCAGTACCCCGAACACCATTCCAGCATTGAACCTGAAAATCCATGCAAAAGCTGTCAGCGAAACGACTTTATACGTCAGCTGAAGATAGAAAACTTTTTAAGATGCTTTGCTCCACCCCCATTTCTCCCTTTCACTCTCTTTGTTCATTTCTGTGCGTTTAGGTTAAAAGAAAGCTGCATTTCTGTTACATTTTCTCTAACTCTTGTCTTCAACATTCTTTGAGAATATAAATCCTACATCACAGTATATCACCCATCACCTAAATCACAGAAACATAACGACTACCTTTAGCAACAATAAGTGGGAAAGAACCCTTGAAAGAAATTCTGGTTCTGGGGAACATAATTATTTTGACCTGTTCATCCAAACAATATTTGATTATGCCATGTTATTAAATTATAAATATTTCTAAAAAAAAAAAAACCCTCAAAATATTTATTAAAAAAAAAACCTCAAGACTCAATTTTTGGTAATTCTCTCATCACAACTTTCTCTTTCCCAGGTGGGGGAATTCTCTTCCAGTCCAATCCAAAAATCAGAGTGAGAGACAACTTTTAAAACTGACCTTGTAAGAAACTCTTTGTTGTGCTTTTCTACCAAAATGTAAGTCTCTTTGGATAAAAGTCTCTGTAAAATGCATAAATGTAAAATGTTATGAATCTGTTCAGCTTTTCTGCAGATCTTGCGATAGCACCTTTAGCACAGATTAATAAATCAAATTGTAGACCTTTAGCACAGGTCATTGAATCTAATTGTAAAATGGTGCCTCTATTCACAAAGTCTTGGAATCAGCTCAGCTAGCAGGGCTGAGTAAACCCTGATATATGCTAAAAGTTATTTTATGCTAAAAATGTTTTAGCCAGATCTGGAAAGTGGCTGGATAGTTTCCACACCAAGGCTCTTGGCCAACTTCGGAACAGGAACCACCTCAGAGATTTAAAGTTACATGCAGAGATGGGATTTCTAGAGCCGACTAAGGGGATCTCAGTTGTTGGTTTGTATCTTTGTTTGTTTGTTTGTTATGTGTAACTGCAAAAAGTATTAGATGCCTTGACTGGAGCTCACCAATACAAGAAACCAGAGCAAATGGAGGAAAGGTAGCATATGCCTTTGATGTAACAATGGAATGATACACAATACTTCCAGAAAAGGTTTCAAAAGGAAGGCTATAGACAAGAAAAACAGAGGGCTCAGAAAAGAGCCCTGGGGGACACCCAAAGAAAGTCAACAGTGGTGGTTGATTCCTACCAGATGAAGAGAAAGCGGGGGTTGAGATGAGCACATCTGGCAAAGAGGCGATTGAAGATGCTTGTGTGCCACTTGATGTGGAATGGAGATAGAGTAAATCCATTGGAAGATAACCATGACTCATAGCGATTCTTCACTGAATTGGATGACTGAGGATTAAACGGTCACATTGAGAACTGCTTGAATAATCATGAAACAAAAATATCATTTAAGAAATGTGCATTAATCAATTTTCACTAGTTTTTGAAAGGAAGACTTCCCTAATGTTACGAGAACTGACAAATATACACCAATCAAAACATAATATTATCAGTTTTTTTTTTATTTTAAGCCAGCATTGAATGCTCTTAAAATTGCAAGAGCAAAAAAAAGTATTATTTTACAACTGTCAAGGTCAAGTTAATTTGCAGTAGGCTTTTAATTTTTTTTGTTTGTTTTACAACAAAGGTCGTTAGCTTTATTATCTAACATGAGAAGACTCAATACCTCTATGTACGAATTAAATGCAACGTTAATGTTGCACTTAAATGCGTTGTTAAATGTTTATGTTGAATGTTAAAAACACTAAATAAATAGCGCTTTATGGTATAATGCCCAAAGAGGGATGCTTTTACCATACTTGAATTTCGACGTGGGACAGCTTAGATCTACCTACCCGAAGCAGCGTGTCCGCCAGGTAGACGGAGCACCAGCCGCCCAGCACGCACACCACCACCGCGATGGGAATCATGGCACACTGGGCTGCATACGTCGACAACTTCGGCCAAAAAGGGCCAGTTTCAGACTATAGTGATTATCAGGCACGGTGCCACTCTCCCACTGTGTTCGCTAAACCGCTGTAAACCATCTCTTCCGCATAATACGTGGGTAATGGTGTCAAAACGCAGTCGTGTTAATCGATCCAGATTGTTTACTTATTCTCATCAGACCCAACCAATAGAGCGAAGAGAATAACCAAAAACTAAAAATAAATTTAGTTTAAAACCTACCCCGCGATTAGGTTAAATCGTGTTTCTTTCATCAAGGAAAATGTACGTTGGTAAAACTGCAATACAAATATTATACCTTCAGTGGCGTTCTAACATTTTCTTCTTGTCATCACCCGCTTTTCGGGGTCACGGGGGTCTGCCGATGCCTGTCTCCAGCCTACTTTGGGCGAGAGGCGGGGATACACAATGGACAGGTCGCCGGTTCATCACGATGCAACAATCACTCACTTTCACACCTAAAGAGAAATTTAGATTATTCAGTTAACCTAACTGCATGTTTTTTGTATTGGAGAAGCTAGAGTACCTGGAGGAAACCCACCCAAGCATGGGAGAACATGCAAACTCCTTCCAGGAAGGTCACCGCTGAGCCTCGAACCACTGCTACCCACTGCGCCACCGTGCTGCCTGAGTGGTGTTCTAGCATAGTTTAAAAAAAAATAGTTTAATAAAATTAGGCTTTTGGGGGGTACTATTTTCTCTTTGTGGTTGTGTGTTTCCTATTTAGAGCAAACATATGATAGGTTGGTGACAAATTCCACCACAATGGGAGTCGAAGTAGTGTTTGTCACAATTTGGAAAATTTTTCTCATTAAAAAAACCTAAAAACTTTTCAAATCTTTTAGAGGTTGTATAGTGACTGAAATTAAAATGACCCTTCTCGTTATTATTTGCCTTTGTGACACATTGCTTGTTTCACTTCATATATAAGTTGCTTTGAATAAAGTCTATTGAAAAAAGTGAATGGCTCAAGTGATTCATTTGAAAAATCAGAAGCACACGATTTAACATATGTATTATTTATGCATAGAATAACCTGCAACACATACATCAGAGTTATAGTTAAATTTTAAGCAAATTATGACTAGTTGGATATATGTTTAATTCCCACTATAAGGTCAATGTTAAGAGCCAGGGCTTTAGCTCAAAAGAATAAATGATGTAATCTGCTTTAGACGTCATCCATTTTATTTAATTTTTTTCTTCGATTTTTGCATTGGATTGTTGCATATCATAGAAGACAAATTAACACCTCAAGACATTAAGGTTTTTTAGGAAAGGGGTTTCCTCACAGATATCAAAGTAAATGGGAATTCTTAAACAGAGGAGATTGTAATAATTTGTATTTTATTTTTCATCAGAGCTACTTCTTTCCTGGTATAATAATAAAATGGCTCAGCAAGAAATATGCAGATATCAGTCAAATATGATATGATTGAATGGATATTCCAAAATCTAACTATATGAATAGTGTCAGGTGTTGACTGGCAGGATGAGAAGGAAGTGTACGATGTTGCTACTGATGGAGGGAGGAGAGTTTGGTTGAGGATTTGCATAGCTAAACTGTCTGTAAAGGACGCACATCAGCTTCCCCATCAGTTTTTAACTCAGACCTGAAGGAACTGGCTGAGCCGGATCCCACACCAGGTAGTCAGAATATGTTTTACTTTCTATGGTTTCTAGGGCTGTGGTTTTATCATTTCTCTGGTAATATAAAAAATTAACTTCCATGTGTTTGTCTGATACATTTATCACCCATTGAAATAGCTCTTTAGCAATTTCTTGCTCTCTTAAGCTGTGTTTAGAGTTGGTTAATGTGTAAGCTGTATTTAATCAGTTTTATATTTGATTGGAACTTCTAAATACAATGAGAATAATACTTTAAAGGCTGTATGTTAAACACATTTCAAACACATAATAAAGAGTAAATTCATTTTGATTCGTGAGATTTAATGATTACAGGTTAATTCCATCACCTGTTTACACCTGCCAGTTTGTGGGTTAATATCAGCCTAGTTTAGATCCGAAACTCCTGGAAGCTGGCACCTCAGGGAATAGGTCGTCATGTCAAAGCACTGGCCAATCAGATGCTTCCCAGGGCTCGGCGTGCTGAGCCTAAATTAGGTCATGATCTTAATAAGAATTGTCATTCTGTGTTTCTCTGACTGTGTGGAAGTGAGTAAAAGAACACCTCACACCGTTGTGTGTTTGTGTGCGTGTGCGTGTGTGTGTGTGTGTGTGTGTTTTGAGCACAGGCTGGCAGCAGGACAGGTAAGGGCAATGCCAGGTCTTAATAAGGGGCTTGAGTCTTTACACTGTGTGTTCATCTTCAGGTGCTCTAGAGAGGTTTTAGTTGGTAAATATTCCGGAACGTTCGAATATATTGAGGGCAGTTCAATCTAGGTTATATTCTTCTAAATATATCCATATCCAAGTTCTGGTCTGTGTATAGAGTTCAGTCTTTCAAAAGATCGTTTCAAAATATTCTCTCACTCTAATTATATTTATTTACTTACTAATCATAACTTACTATTTAATTTAATAATCGAAACCATCCATAGGAGTAAGATGTGTGTACGTGTGTGTAGATGGTTTGCGGTTTGTACCCCCTGCCTTTTTCTTTTCACGGCATGAGGATAGGGAGCATGCAGCTAACCCCTGTTATCTGTAATAATTAAGCATAGAATATGCATTAATTAACAGTTACAGCTCTAAATATTATTAGTTTATTTTTGGACATTTGCTAAGTGTATCAGGAGCAGTCATTTGGTGTTAGTACCCTTTGCCTTTAAACCATTGTCACGTCTTACAGGTATCTTTGCTCAAAGTCAGGGATTTTGTCAATTTATTGTGTAAGGTATATGAATATTAAACAGCTGCCTATGATCATCAGTGGCACACATCATTTGAAACTCAGTAATGAACTGAGACTGAAACATCTGTAGGAGGTTTAACGCTGGCTGAGGAACAGCCAAACTCTCCTACCAAGTCGAGGATGAGAAGTTTCATGTCACTGCAAGAATCCACAGCAACAAGACCTAAGTTATAGTGCATCAACAAGGTCTCTTCCAGTCAAAGATCTTAAAGCAGACTGGGGTTTCAATGTGCGCTGTTAAAGTTCCTTTGATGAAGGACAAAGAAACCAGTGTTGTGGATCATAGACACAGTGATCATCCGAGGAAACTTAGTGCAGCACGTCAAGCTTATTCCCCTTTGAAAACAGCACAATATCCAGCAGTGGACCCAGGTACTCCAATCTACTTTCTGGAGATGCCTGGCTAGAAGTGGTCATCATGGAAGAGATGCAACCAAAAAGCCAAACCTCTATCCTGAGAATAAGTGACTCAAGTGTGCATGAAATTGTGTGATCTGTGGTAAAAGAAAAATGGCAGAAGGTGCTCTGGACTGATGATGAGTCGAAATTGCTAAATGTAGCAGAAAGAAGTTTGTTGATTGAAGGGCTGGAAAGAAGGACGGTATGGTGGAGGTTCCGTGAACATTTGGGGCATATGAGTGACCCCACCTTTTTTTGCAGCAGGACAATGACCCAAAACATTTAGCCAAAATCATTAAGAACTATCTTAAGTTTAAGTAAGAACAGGATACAAATGATGGCACAGAGCCCTAATCTCAACATCTTAGTAAGTCTGGGTTTACATGAAGTGACGGAAGAGAGAAAGCATCGTCCTCAAAAGATCTGTGGTTAGTTCCTCAAGACATTCGGAGCAACCTACTAGCTGAGTGCATTGAAAACTGTGTCGATGTGAACCTAGATGAGAGGTTTTTCATTATCCTCTACATTTTGTAGCATCCACTTGTACCTCCGTAAAACTTTTGATCAGTGCTGTGTATATATATATACCGGTACATACATATAGGATATATATAGGATGATGATTGGTATACATAGTATAGATACAAGTAAACACAGAAAGCGGTCAGTGAACAGGTCAGTGGTCAGTGAGGCTGGACAGAAAACAGGTCCCCTCGCTCTATCACACCACTATTAATAGGGTGAACAAATCCCAGATATGAATGGAATCCCCTGCTCCTCCACAGCCTGTACGGACGAACAGAAAGAGTAGGTGTTGAGCAGAACCAGACCTCAGAAGAAGACAGGAAACAAAGAAAAGAGAGAGGGGAAGATTGGCACTTGTCCTGTCTGTCACACGGGGAGCAGCGGTTTACTGTTACAGCAGCAGGTATGAGACTTCTGACGGTAGAGGGATGACGTGTGAGTCTATGAAATATTAACTGTGCTAAGGTCTGGAATCGGCTAGAGGATGCATTTCGCTTAACAGTTTTGCTTTCCCTCTTTTTGACTTTCACATTTACTTATTCATTTATTGTGGAGCAATTCAATTAGCATAAAAGTGTGAGAAATAAATGGTTAGATTTTGTCGAGTTGATGTTACAGTAGGTGATACACAGATAAATATTTAATAAATAAATTGATTGAAGAGTTCAGTCAAAAGATTCATTCAAACTTTTTCAGATGTCATTTTCTTTTAAATTTTAAAAATATCACAAATGTGTTGATAATGCTGTATTTAATGTGCAAAACCTGTACAGTTGTTAGTACAAAGTAAAATTTTACCATTTACCACATACAGAGTCTTTTTACCATTTAAGATTGCTTATTAGATAAAGTTTCATATTAAGGTTTCTTAAATATCTTTATTATGGCTATTGGAAGATATTTTGGACTTGTATGAGAGTATTTTGGACAGCTGCCATTGTGTTCTACTCTTTCAAAGTAAATTTAGCAGTGAGTGCACTCCACTTAGCTAATGTTGATGGCCAAACAATATGCTTAGTTACGGTTGCTAGGGCTGTGAATCTCTCTGAGATAAAATCCTCACTGGAAACAGTCCTTCAAGAGTTGATCTTGCTTTATTGTTTGACACTGCTCACGATTTACAGTTAACAGTGAGCCACGTCCTAAACCTTGCGCTAACATCAAAAATATCTAATTTTATGCCTCTAAAAAGATAACATTCTGCTTGTATATTTCAATAAGTCTTTTTTTTTTTTTTTTTTTTTACACACAATTACGTTATCCCCATCAAAATTCCCTCAATTTCCATTCAAATAATTTATGATGACAGAGTATAAATACAGTACATTTGGTCAGTACCTGCCACACCAAACTATGACAAACCATAACCCTGTGAAGTTCAAGATTTCCAGTCACAGTAATTCCTGATAACAATATCCACGGAAACCCACACAGAGTTTGGAAACCACACGTGAAAAGGATCCTAAAGCCAGGTCTTTGCTGTTTGAGAGGCAGCAATACTGACCACGGCCAAATGTAGCTACCCACAACAAAGTGAGGAGAGGTGTCTATCATCCAAGTTCGAACTTCATCTGAAAACACAAAGTCTCTAAGCTGTTTAAAGTTTATTTACTGTGTGAAATAAACAGGCCTCTTATGTATTTCTATTAAAACTGGTCAGTTTATTGGATTACTGTCAGCAGACCATAGCTTTTACTGGATGTGACCGACCATTAAACTACCCCAAAACATCCATCAAACATTCATGTTTAAATTGAATGCTGCAATCATTCACACTAGCAGTCCTCCATATATCCTGTATAAAGTTTGTTATCCCAGCCCTGCTCTCTCCATGTTCACATAAATGATTCAGGGCAAAAGAGCTGCTACCTGCTCCACGCTTTAGAGTCTCTAAGCAACTGAAAGACTATCCATGAGCACCTGAGAGCCGCGGGGGGCTTCATAAACTCCATCCACCTCATCAATGAATTTGCTCTTTTCCTTTCTTCCTTACAGCAGGAACGTGGACTCAACTGCACGGGATGTCCAAACAGCCGTCATCCAATGTCAAAGCCCTGCAGGTAAGTTTAGTTTTTTTATTTTGATAAAACAATATACAATACGATGTCATTTGTACAAAACAAAACCTAGTTAGAGTTGATTCAAGTAAAACACACTCAAATCTCTCAGCAGGAAATATTGTAATCGAAAAATAAAACAAAACAACTTTACATTTGATGGAAAATGTATTTAAATATACCGTTTGGTGTTTCACAGAACGTACACAAGCCAAGTGTATGGCGTGATAATGTAGTACACGTTTATTCCTTGAAAAAGCATCTTTCTACTAAAGTATCTATTTACAAATATAAACGTGTACTGCTTTCTTTAAGGCTCTTGTCACAAGAAAACACATGTGAACACTTTGGATTTAAATGGATAGATTCAAAGACAATTAGTTCATTGCTACCAACATCATGAAAAAGTACAGCACACTTTGTTTTTTTTCAGTGAAATATAGCAAAGTACATCAAAGAAGCTACATTTTAAATGGTGGAAGTGTATTTCTTACTTAAAAACAAATCCTTGACTGTCACAACTCTCTCATCACTGATGGACATTTAGGTTTGCTTCTTCTGTAAGTCATAAAGAAAATTCAACAGATTTAAGATCTGTTTGGGATAAAGCAATACAAACGTATAATAATAATAAATAATCCCATTAAAATTATAATTAAAAAATTTCCACGGCGCTCCACGGTCAAACCACTGCGAGCGCCCCATTGCCGCTGGCTGCAGAATGATTATCACCCAATACAAGTCAATGAGAAAAAGCTGAACTGTAAAATTATTTCCTCAGAAAGTACACAACCTGTATTTTGATTTTCTAAAGTTATTTATACAGTGAACAAACATCAATCAATTTTTTGTTTGGTTCAAGTTTATTTTCGTGTGAATCACGTTGGCTAAATTTGTCCCTAAAAATAAAAACAGGCATGATTGACAGCTATGATTGACAGCTACAGAGAACAGAGCTGACTTACTACTGTGTTCATGTCGTGAGAAAGGTAGCTTACACTGCCAACGATCAAATTCAGAGAAGTCACTCTCAAATCATTTTTTAAAATTACAAAATAAATTGTATATAACAGACTGAGTGTGAGAGCCAGACTCGAGGCGGAGCTCTGAAACCACGACGGTTCTATCCTTAACAGGAAGTCGCTTGTGCAGCTTCCTCCCAAGCTTGAATAGGGCTGGGGAGGGACCCAGGGCTTCATATTAGCCCAATGGTAGTAGGCAGTGTCAGACCGTCCATATTTATTTAAAGTCTATGAATGGGAGCTTGACACAAACCAGAAGTTTAAATGTATGAAGCAGCTTTTAATTTTGGTGTGTTTCATGTTATTGACTAAATGACTGGTTTAGAGTGGTTGAAAACACAGTTACTTTTAATTCAGCTTCTGAAATGAACACAAAAAAAAAGTTTCTGATGAATTGTAGAACTAGGCAATGTTCAGTTTTGGAGCTAGCCTCACACGGCTTTCATGCCACCAACATGGTCATATGATGTTTGATTTTAGAATGTACTTTTGACCCTTGGTCATCTAATGGTATGGCTTGGCGTGGTATGTTTATGCTTCAAAAACCACACAAAGTGGTGGTTTATGATGCTCAAACGATGAGTTAAGTGCTGGAGAGCTGTCTCGTACACGCGTGAATTGATAGACGACAAAGACATGAGGGTTAGAATCATTTAAATTCTTTTAGAGTGAGTCTCTGCTGTGTACGTTGGTGAGAAATGCTGTGGAATTGTTGTAAAAATGAGGCCTGTGTGCACTGGGATGTGAGCATGTGTCTGTCTGCAGCACCTCCTTGTTGGTATTTCAGCCTCAAACACTGATCCCAGTTCATTTTGCTGCAACTAACAATTTTCGCCATAGATATTCAATCAGCAGATTATATATATTTTTAAATGTGATAATGAAAAAGCATAATATATCTGCGTGATTTTTTATACATTTTTTGATCATTTGTCATTCATTACTACTTTTCTCTGCTCTATAATAAATGATAATAATCATAAAAATAAAAAGTTGACTTTTTAATGTTATTGTTAACATTTGACATTCCTAAAAAGATCTAGCACCTACGACATAGTGCACTGTTTAAAACATGAGGGACTTCTGAGAGAGTGCATGATTTTATTTCAGTTGTTCACATTACACATTTTTGAGCAAGTGAACATGTTTTTATAACCTTAATAAATATGGCAAACATGAAATGTACCAAATAATCCTCTGTGAAGAAGCAAGAGAAGGAGAGAGCTTCCACACCGACTGAAGCGAATCCGGCTTTAGTTTATCTGAATCTCCACACTATATCGAACGGTTTGTTGTTTTTGAAGCATAACCGGAGGACCCTTATTATGTAAAAATAGTGTAACTGATCAGAATCTGAAGCATCCTATTCTCTGCTTTTCACGTGACAACAATCTCATGCAGCTGTGACACTCTCTGAAGTTTCTGTCATCATTTTAATTCTTCAATTCTTCAAATGTATGCCAATAAATTGATTACAAGATTTGTTTCCACCAACTGTTATGATTGATTATATTATAGATAAACTAGCCCTAGTTTGATGCGAGAAAAGAACATCCAGGTGTACACAAGCCTCAGTGCACAAGTTCAATCAGGAAGTCCAAAAATTGAAAGTCATTCTGAAAAGGCACCTAAAACCATTTTATTTACGAGATAAATTGTGACCGGTTTGTGAGTTTAACCAATTAATTGCTTATTTCCAAAAGCTTTTAAATGATTTCTGGAAGCCTATGTTTACTTATGACCACAGGGCATGACATCACAAGTGAAGTAATGTGAAAGTGACTTTAAGATTTTATTTGTGTGCTCCAACAAGATCAAAGGCCTTCAGGTCAGTTCTGGTTGCCAGATTGCCAAAAATACACAGATAAACAAGGTAGCATGGACATAACTACATTTAAAGGAATAACATTAAATATTCTTTATTTATTCTTTTATCTGTAGTATATTTCAGTAATAAGTCACATTTCTGTGCCATTTTAATCTGAGGCTCCCTTTAAGATGGATGCGTTCACTTTCAAGTCTGTTTTAAACGCATTTACATTTGGAATCGTTTTTAATAATACCAAATAGTGAGTCAGCTAAAAGGCAGAAAGCACAGATCCTCTGCAAACAGAGGGATGTCTGTCACCGTCAGTGTTTTATCTGCTGCCCGCAGCTCATTTCCATACAGGCACTTCGCTCTTTATGAAAGCCAGACTCCAGCTGGAAGACACGTCCGGCAGGTTTTCTGGGGGTGTTTGATTTCGACATCCATTGCACAAAAAAAAAAACACACATGAGTTTGAGATTATTTTGGGATTCTGGCGGTCGGGTTGTAAATGTGAGAACACGTAGATGTGTGTATGTGTGTGTGGGGCTTGGTTTCACCTCTCCTCCAAAGTCGCCTTCTGATTAAATTTTCTGCTCTTTTTCCAAGGCCAACCTTAATATTCCAATGGGGGCTCTGCGTCCGGGGGCGGGACATCCTGCAAAAAGGAGAGAAGATACAGCAGACACAGAGCAGGTCAGAAAACAAACGATCAAATAAAAAATGTCAGTAAAACCCATAAGGACTATATCTTATCTCAGATGTTTTGATATAAAAAGCACTAAACAAATGTATAGCTAATTATCATTAATTCTCATAAATTCAAAAGTTATTCCATAAATGGTCATACAATAGACATAAAATGGCAGTTGTTTTGGGGATACAATAGGATTCCCCCAATTTTGAGCAATAATCTGTGTCACACAGGCCTCTCCAGTGTCTCCAGTGACCTCTGAAGAGAAGAAGGCCCTACCTGGGGCTGTCAAGCTCCCAGGCCCCACAGTTAACCTCTCCGAGCTCCAGAATGTCAAGAGTGAACTCAGATGGGTCACCAAAGACTAACCATCAGGTCAATCTGACAGTCAAATACAATGCACACACAGTAATCTGCCCTGTCTAGGATTTTTGGTTAGTCAAACTTCATGGGTGGCATTTACTCTTATGTACACATAAACAAATGCAGAAGCAAGAAAGAACCACAGAAAGCTTTTCTAAAGGCATTGCTTCAGAGAAATCTGGTTCCACACATGTCCACAAGGAGTCAGTAGCAGTCAAAGTATCGTGTTCATTGTCAGTGCTGGAGAGTGTGAGTAGACGCTTGAGTGTGTAGAGGGGTGTGAGGGTGATTCGGGATCTAAAAATACCCTACAGATCAGTGGGGCAGTGAAGGTCCGTCTGTTGTTTCCAGTCCCAGCATGCCTCACCCCCAGACCACCCTTAGAAAGAGCAAAACATTCTCTTGGACCCATCTGTGGAACATGTTCAAGTATATTACAAACAACTGACCTATTGCTAAGCTCCGCCCCCTCCAATGTGGAAGTGGCAGAATTAAATTAGAGATTGTTGGTGAGTTTAAATGGAAAGTCTTTAACTCGAACACTAAATGTTCAGTTATAATTTCCTTTAACAGCGTTAAAAGTTCAACAAATCAAATACATAAAGATTGCGGATGCCATCTTTAGCTTGTTTAACGACAGATGAGTGAAATTGTACAACAAATAGCTTGAGAACAGATATTTACATGCCTGTACACCTCCTAGATGTTAAGTCAACTGTTTGGACCACCACATAACCCCCAAAGCAAACACTTTTGCTCTGCCGAGCTTTTATTTTAGAAGCAGAATACAACAAACCCAATTGCTATCAGGGATATAATAGATTAACATTTTTTATTATTTTTCATTATTTTCTAATTAAGTGAAGAACAAAGCAAAGCTGTTAGGTACAAGAGTGAAAATTATACAATTTATCAGAAGTTTCCTGACAGCCTTAAGTACAAAACAAACATAACACACCCATGGAAGATTCGGTTAATCCTGTCTTGTTAAATCCTGTCCATCTGCACAGGGTCAGCTTCCCATGACTAGTGCAGATTATATCTTATATTAAAACATCTCTTAACCCTATTGGAGACATCTTTATTCATAGAAATACCAAACTCACTACACTTGTGGAGGTTATCAGTTTGTGCAATAACATACCAATCAATGTGCAAAAGTATTTGAACCCCTTTAAGAAGGGTCAAAGGTCACCGGTGCCATAATGGACATTGAGGAAGAATGGCAAAGGGCAACAAAAATATATTCGAGATGAAACATCACAAAGAATTTATTTTTACATTATTATGACATCAGAGACGACTCCATAGCAACCAAACTGTTTACCCTAGCAACCCAATATTTAGAACTCTATCTCAGCTTTGGAAAATAATTGAGGTATGGGGTTTGTTTATAGAGTCAAAAGGGAGCATTATATTTTCACTAATGCCTCCATAGCAACCAGACTGTTTACCATAACAATTTGCCAAATACCTATTTTACTGTGAAGGTCTTAAACACATGGTAGTTGACTCATTTTATTCATATTGACCTGGGTAACATATTATGTCACTGACCCGTCCACAGCAACCTGACTGTTTACCATTGCAACCAATTTGGTAACTGCTTATTTCATCTCATAAAAAACATTGAGACGTGGGGTTTGGTTTATGTTACTCGTTCTGACATTGGCATCATTTACAAAAAAAATTTGAAATGGCACCAGTACAATCCAATAGATATGTGTGGACTTGAAACGCAACTGCTCAAAAGGTATTGCTGTTACTGCGGAAAACTAATGGCTAAACTGTATGAGAAAAGTGTGTGGGTATTAAAACATTCACATCCCCCATGGATGCGGCACACCAGCAGATAAGTTACTTTACTCAACATGTGGATAATAAATATGTTGTCCATAAAATTTGATTTAGTTTCACTTTCCCAATGAGGTTTTATATAAATGTAAAAACCCCCTCCTTTTTATTTGTTGTTCTTTCCAATACTCAGTTAATTGGGAGCTCAGATGCAAAACTCTGTATCATGATACACCTGTTCACACACAACACAATTTTGAATGGCAATTCAGTTTTCAGGTCTAACATTAAAGGATAAATGTTGTCCTGCGATGGACTGGTAATAAATGGGTTGGAAAATAAATGAATTAAAGTCTTTTGAAGGGATTTTTTAAAATAATTGTTTAAAAACACCTCCGTTTTGTGTTTTATTGAATTATTTAGTATACATCAATGTAGATGCTGTTTTGGAGGGCCACTAGCATTTCACCACTAGAAAATGCATTTCCAAAAACAATAAAGAGCCATTGTTCACGGGACCAGAGGGACAGGGCCAAGACAGCTGAGCATACACATAGAAAATCTGACAAGCAAACCACACTTATCTTCTGTCATGCTTACTATAAACTTCTCATTCTCACAGGCGACTCCACCCGTTTTCCCCAAGGCTTTGGTTATGAATTCCATCCAATCAGATTCATGCATTTACCATAAACACCTAGTCTCAATGGAATCAATGACAAGCCTTAATGACAACGCTACCAACTGACCTGAGATTGATGCGAGAGGGGCAGATTGCACTGGAGCAAAGACTGAAGGAAACTGAGCAGTTCAAACCTCTGAGCCATGCTACAGTCTGTCTAAAAAGATCACCGTTTCAAGCTTCCTGTATATTGTTTTTGTGTTTTAAAATGTGTGTTTACCCCCATTAAAGGGATGGTTTACCTGAGCTAGATAATTCTCCCTTTAGTTCTATCTGTGTCCATCTACTGCCATTCTAAAACGTGGATTTGAGGCTGAATGCTGTTCTAAAGATCTATTTTAGAGGTGTTTTCTTTAAAGAAGCCAGATTGTTTCATAAAACAGATTGAATCGCATTTTTTCAACATATCTTGCATCTGATTATTATGAAAATAAATGTGACAAATGTGAATGTGAGACATTTTGTATTGTATCTGTTTGCTTTGCATCCCCTGCTTCAGGCTGGGGTTTGCTTCCCCCACATCACTTTCTTTATCTATGGCTTTGTTCTTGTGTGTTGCAGTACGTGAGTAGGCTGATGCATAATAAAACATCATTTCCCGTTCTTTCCAAGAGCAAGCCCGTAGGAGGAAGCCAGCACTTGTTATCTTTGAATAAATAGAGCTGGATTTCAAAAGGGACCCAATCAGTTTGTTATGTACATTAACTGGGATAATTTCAAGACTTTAAACCTGCTGTTCTTCGTGTCTGTACATGACTGATGTGTCTGCGCTCCTCTGTAACCCAGTAGACAATCTGGGTGAAATGGTAACTTCTTAAACATGAAACATGCCATTTTTTTCAAAGATCATGCCAGCTTTACAAGTTTTCTTCATGAAGATGTGAAACAGCTTGACAGCCAGAACAAACATGGTGGAGAATAGGAATGTAAGAGCACAGACTCACATAAAAACGCTTAGATAAGAGTCTGTCTGCCTTGAAAAAACACATGCCGTACTTTATGCACAATGCAAATGTTATGTTACACTGTAACAAAGCAACCTGAAAGAAGTCAGATTATGTTCTCTTGATGCTTTTTAACAGATTTTGACTGAGCCGCCACTTACAATTGTGCTCATAAGTTTATACAGCCTGGTAATTTTTGATTTCTTGGCCATTTGGCTATTATGAATTAATCCACTCATGGTTAGCAGTTGGGTGGAGCCATTTATCGTCAAACTATGTTTAAACTTTAAAAATCATAATAACAGAAACTTCACAAAGTTTTACATACCCCAGCTCTTATTTTGTATTTAGTATTCCCTCTTATAACTCTTAAGTCTCTTGGGGTGGTTGTCGATGAGGTTCTTTATCTTCTCTTTTGGCAAAGCAGCCTATTCGTCTCTTTTAAACTCATGGGATGCCTTACATCAACTGCATTTTTGAGTGGATCAATGATATTGATGTCAGGAGACTGAGATGGCCACTTCAGAACCTTCATTTTGTACCAATGACAAGTGGACTTGGCTTTGTGTTTTGATTCTTTATTGCTTTGGAATGTCCAGTAACGTCTCATGCAAAGCTTTCAGGCTGATGAGTACAACATTTTTCTCCAGTATCCTTTGATAACATGCTGAATTTATCATTCCATCAATTTTGACCAATTTATTATCTACAATTCACTAAACTATAAAAATACTTCAGTAAAAAAGAAATGTATTTGTGTTTTGTGTAACTAAATCGATAACTTCATAAAATACGAAATAAAGGTTTAGACTATATATATATGAATGTGTGTGTGTGTGTGTGTGTGTGTGTGTATTAAATATATTAAATCAGCTCATGTAATTGTACATCTCACATTTTCCTTTTAAAAATATCTTTATTTACGTGTTAACATGTTTATTTATATCTGTGTCCATATAATTATGGGGGCAGTCCTAGCTCCAGTCTAAACCAGGATTGGATTCTACTGCTTCTGCCTGGCTAGTGGCCAGCTCGCGTCTCAATCCATTAGCTTCACATGGCGATACTTCACCTCACACTGTTTCACAAACAGAACATATATCAGGAGCCATAGCAAGTGATTTACGATTGTTAGCAGCAGGGAAATACCACAATCTGTCATTATTCTCAGCTGGTCGACCAGCTGGTTTTGACCAAAATTGGTATAGACTGCAGTTAGAACCACCTACTTATGAGAAATAAAAAAATAATAAAGATGTTTTGAAATACATCAATTAAGTTTGATTTATTCCTATATTATTTATATTTGATTAAGCAATTTTTTATTGCTCAAAAGGGTAACAGATTGATACAGTGGGCCAAGTTCTGCAAAAGCAAAATTATATAGAATATTTCAAAATTAAGCATCTGGTAGAGGTGACTGGAAAACAGGGAAAGTGAGGAGCTACCCGGATAATCAAACAAAAGCCTTCTGCCCACAATGCATTACTTTCAAAGAAGCTATGCACACGTTAAGCTGTTTTACACACAATCGTATCTATAAATATGTATTAGTTCTCATCTAACACATTGTTTAATGATATCCACATAATTCCCTATGACCCCCAACAAGCAAACCACCAACAGAGCAGAGTTATATTTAGAAAAGTACTCAGGTCTGGGGCATTCAATACCAAAAGGTCAAAACATGGAAACCAGCAAACACAAGCAAACAAATCTCTAATGAAATGGTTTTCAAAGTTCTTGCAACTTCAGGAAAGAATATTTCTCAGCAATCATGGAACTAGGTATAATTTGCAGTCATGATAAAAAGTACTGCACATAGTAAGTAGTGTGTTAATGCAACTTCTGATGAGCAGAGCGTACGCGCTGAAATCTCTTGAAAGCAATTCGGCCCCTTTAGAGGTAAATGCTATAGGATACAAACACCACTTGGCACTACAGCGTTTGAGTCTTCACCCCCTCCTTCCATGACTCATCCTGACCCTTGTTGCTGTTGCACTTGAGTGTTAGCGTGTTCACAAGTGACTCCTGTTACCAATTATCTCGTAGGTGTATTGTATTGCAAATCCTCCAGACAGCAGAGTAAAGAGCAGAGCGGGGGTTGAGAGAATGTTAACAGAAGCTCTATCATAATCACCCCTCGCTCTTATACTTAATATCCTCCCTCCCGTCCCAGTTCTGAGCCAGCAGCTATTCAGGGCGTATGAAGGGTACAATGGTCACGAGCTTGGAGAGTATCTAGTTGGATCACACACATACATGTCAATAAATCTGCTTCTTTCATCGATAAGACAAAGAAATATATGTGGTGACTCATCCTCTTTATTTTCTTGTCATAATTCTGTTTTAAGATGGAATTTAATTCCTCCAATCCAAACTACATTCTGATCAAACCAGATTCTATTCTTGTCAGACTGATGGTGGCGACAGACGGAAATCCACAGAGCTGACTAACTCTGTATTTATCAAGAGATGACCTCAGATCTGAATATCATAATAAACCCCCGGTATCTGCTCTCGTTATTCCTGGTAGATTAAAAGGAAAGGGCTACAAGCCTATAGTGTTTACCCCCTGTGGCCCCAATACGTCTGCACATCCCTCTCCCCGCCCTGTTAGTGATCATGTTGAGAAGAGAGGCTTGGCGGCTGCGCAAGGGGTGGAAAAGCAGTGGTGACCCTCTCCATTTGCACTCTCAAAGACAACATGGACAACATCCCAAAAGAGACTGCTGTAACAGCCTTTTATACAAATTTAAACCAAATGATTTTTGCAGGCGCCTGAAGACCTATCAATATCTTCCTTCATCGCTTCTCTTGCGCTCGACATGCATTAACATCTCGCTCACTTGACAACCTTATATCAGTGTTTCATTTCCAAATCATGAATTACCACCTGATGCTCAGCAACGATCATGGAGAAGGTGTTCTGTCCAGGTACCAAAGTTTGCGACTAGAGGGCCGAATGTGTGATGTTGTTTTGGAGGCAGAAGGAGTAGAGTTCCCTGCACATCGCACTTTGCTAGCCTGCTCCAGCGACTACTTCTGGTCTGTGTTCCAGGACTATACTCTGGAATCCAGTGCCCACGCTATCAGCTTGCCAGTTCTGTCATCTCTAGGCCTGGAACAGATTTTAGACTTCATTTACACCTCATGGATCTCACTGTCACTCTCCACTTTGGAGGTCACGCTGCAGGCTGCCTGCTATCTCCAAATCACCCATGCTGTGGATCTTTGCACTCGGTTCATCTCGGAAACGATAACGCTTGACAACTGCTGCTTTTTTGCCAACATAGCAGCTCGGTACGGGCTCACTGAGGCATTCAATGCCAGCAACTCATTCATCGCCAGGAACATGAGCGAGATTCTTGCATCCGTCCAATATAAGGCAGAGATAATGGATTTAAACCTTGAATCACTGCAAGAGGTGCTGGTGGCTGAAGAAATGCCAGGGGTAAAAGAGACAGATCTTCTCCAGCTGGTTTTAGAATGGCTAGAGTGCAATCCTCAATCTGTTCTGGAAAGTAATGCATTGCTCAGTCGGATCCGATTTGGTTTGGTTCCACTGAAACGGCTTCATCAACTTAGTGCTCTAATGGCAGCACTGCGTACTCCCTTCATACAAAGTGTAGTACAAAAAGCCATCAACTACCACCTTCAGGGCTCTCTTCAACCTTTACTACAAAGTATTCACACTACCCTGCGAGCCAAAAGCAGTGCGATTCTTCTGGTAGGGGGAGGACCAGAAGCAAACAGACCCCAGAATCAGATTTTAACCTACGGAATGCGGAGTAAGAAATTTCTGCCACTCTCGACATCTCTGCCAAACAAGCTACAGCACCAGGGAGTATGCGTTGTTGGGAACTTCCTCTTTATTCTGGGGGGTGAGGTGGTACAAGTGGATCAGGAGAATGAGAAGAGTGTTGTGATGAGTGTCACTGATCAGGTGTGGCGTTATGACCCACGGTTTGAGCAATGGGACGAGATGGAACCACTCTTGCAGAAGAGGGCAGAGTTTGCCTGCTGTGTAGTGAATGGGGTTATTTTTGCCATCGGTGGAAGGGGACAGAAGGGCAAGACTTCTTTATCATCAGTGGAAAGGTACGATATGAGAGAAGGTTGCTGGCGGAGTGGTGTGTCCCTACCGTTTGCAGTTCATGGGCATGCCTGTGCCACGATTGGAACAGGAATCTACATCTCTGGTGGTATCCACATCAACCACCCAGAGAGCAGTAAAGAGGTGCTGTTTCTGGATGTCCTCGAAGGGGGTGCCTGGCATAGACGATGTAACATGTCCATTGCCAGATTTGGCCACCAGATGGCAACAGTAAAGGATAGAGTTTATACATTTTTGGGAATGTATGAGCCCTTCTGTGACATTGAACGCTATAGTCCTGAGCTAGACCTGTGGACCCGATTGAAGCCCCTACTGAATGATCGATTCTGCTATGGTTTGATCGCAACAGGGGGCAGACGTGTGCTTATGTTTGGGGGTAGAAAATGGCAGGAGGGGCAAGAGGTGTGTACAACAAATGTTCTGGAATATGACACAGAACATGATGCATGGAGGGAAGTGTGTAAACTACCAGGTCCCCTGTGTGGGACTCAGTGTGCCATAATGACACTACAAGACCCTCCAGAGAACTAAGTCAATTATGAAGACAATCCCACATACACATAAACAGATGGCTGGCATGGAACACACAGAGAGAGTTGAGGGACCCTTTTTGGAACCCTGAATTCTAAAGAAAAATGAATACTAGGATATAGATGTTTACACCCTTTGTTGGAGTTTCATTGTGGTACAGCAAGCAAAAACAAACTCCTGAAAGTAGGTCACTCTGAATCGCATGACATTGATGTAAGACTTTTCATAAAGACATAGTCATGAGCAATGGCATTGTTCCTCTCTGAAGAAAAGATTCAATTTCAGACCACTGAGAACTTGAAGTAAGGGCTGAAAGAAAGTGATATAAATGGGAAACGAGAGCAGAGAAACAAGTTGTGCATGCTTGAATTCCATTATCGATGACATCTGACTCTTTGGAACTGTGTGAATATCATAGGTGACAGCCATGCCGACTTGAGATGGACAGAGAGATGTTGTGAATGTTGAACACAGACTGTGCATAGTTGGAAAGAATAGCACTGAAACACCCACGATGATGAGTAAGAAAGCTATATTAGTGTTTATATTTGGAACGGACAGGGAGGTTGAAGCAGGCAAAGCTAGACAAGTATCAGGAGCACTGTATGTGAGTGTGTGGGATGTGGAGAAGCTAAAGATGGGAATATATACATCAGTAATGGAATTATAATCATAAAAATATATGATTTTTAAACATATGCTCTGCATGTTATGAATAAAACAAATACTGTAACTGTAGAGTCTATATACAAGGTCTTGCAATACAACATTACTGTATTCAAACAAATAAATAGTGGAATGTATGTATCTGGTCTACAGCAGAATCTGTTTTTAAAAGGGGCTTTCTTTATAGTATCTTTCCTCCAGACCAACTGGGTGGGGCTAAGTACCCATTGTTGCTTGTTTTGCCACTCAGCTACCGGAACTTTAGATCCTACAAAATTTCTGGACTTTAGATTACTAAGATGTTGACAGGGAGGGGGAATGGTCACTAGTTTGAATTTTATTACTTGAAACCTCACTTAAAAATGAAAATCAGAATAAACTCTTACTTATGGCAAGTTAACGTTCATCAGTGGCTCGGTTTATTAGGGTATTTGAAAACAATTTATTCATCAAGGAATTACCAATTGGATGTTTTCACATGAAACCATTTTTCCGAATGTCGGCCATGTTTTCAGCTCATTTTTTGTCAATTATTTAGAGCGAAGAAATAAATAACTCAATGATACATTGCAGTGTTCTTGGATGTCACAATAAATCAAAAAGCATCTTCATATTGTTTTAGGGAGCGTTGTCTAAAGGATTGCAAGACTGGTAGAATTTAGGGGGGAAAAATCCAGATTACATAAGAATTTGTTTGTGTTTTTCACTTTCGATGCTCCTAAGCAATAGACCTTTATCAAATTCAATCCCAGTGAATCAGTGTAGTCTTTCTAATTGTAGTCAGTGTAGATTTTCTAATTGTAAACCCCAATTTTACTTCAATTTCATTCTATATAAATGGCACAATCAAAGGATAAACTTACACAAGGTACATTTTCAAGATCACCACCGAACCACCTGGGATCCATTTCCTATATTGTGATATAGATGTACAATGATGATGATGAGGAAGAACAATGTTGAGGTTTAATGTTGGATATTTCTCCCAAAACGTCACCTTTTGTTCATAATTGCTCATTAGTCCAGTATTTAAAGTTATCGTTGAGCTTAGCTACTGGTGTGTATCCATGATTCTGCTTAGTCTTTAGTCAATTTGGAGGGTTCATGAAAACCCCTAATAGAACTAAAAAGTTCATTACCATTTTAATTTTTGTGTTCTTGTGGATCTGTAATAGACAATGAGCCGCTGTCAGTGAGTTTTTAACTACTCTATAATTTGCTATTATAAATTTAAAAGAGTTTTTTTAGTGATGCTTGATGTCATTTTTAGCAGAACCCTAAAAAACCCTTTTTTAAAATATTTTTTTTCATTACATTAAACAATATACATAACAAACAATGTACATTAAACATTCCATAACAAACCTTAATGTGTACTTAACAATTTCGATGATTACATTTTGTAATTTTTTGCTGCAACACTTTTTTATAACACAAAACAAAAGTGTTGAGAAATGAAAATCCATAAATCTCAGAAAGAAAAAAAAACAATCTGAAAGACAATTGACAATTTGAACAAAAGATAATTTCCTAAACCTTCTATACATTTCCAAGTACTTTTGGTGCCATTGTGCTTTTTAAGCCAAAACTTTGAAAAACACAAGCCACCTCACAGATCTTGTATTTCCAAGGGTTATCCCTTCTTTTTCACCACTAGATGGCATTGATGACACAGATTTCTATCAAAGCTAATAACCTTTTTGAAACCTACACATTATATTTGAAATCACAATTAAACAATGGTTGGTTGCGTCATTCTTGCTTAATTCAAAACAGTCACAGAGACTTCTAAGGGTTAACAAAACGCAAAGTAACAAGGAAAACACATTCAGTAAACAAGGCATGGTTACATCCATTAAAGGTTTATTGACTCCAGGTATATAACACTGAAAGAAGCAATACGTCTCTTTTTCAATACTGTAATAAATAAAGTAGTCAGTATACCAAGTTGTAGGCTAAGCACAACACGGTAAACTGTACTGCTCAAGTGACATGCCCTATTTATACTAAAGACAAGCTGCAGCACAATGATTGATGAACTAAACTGCTTCTACACAACTTTCTTTGGGGAAATAATAACGATCCGCGTAAAATCAGGAATAATTTTGATAGAATACTTTTGAAATACAAATAGATGACAGATCTAATACTAAACCTCAAAAAACTCACTTAAATGATCACTTGTCCCTAAGAGTCACTCATTCAGATTCAAGCTAATGTATCTTCATGGATTACATAGAGAATGAATACATTTCAAATCTCATAGATCAATAAACATTATATAATACACATCTTATCTTACAATAAACTCTCTTCACATTCATTGTGTAGTTAAAAATCTCATATAAATCTCTCTGCTCCAAGCCTGAGTGCTTCTTGGTTACTCTCGTAATTGAAACATTGGCGTTAAATCATTTAGCAGCTTCTACCTCATGCTGCCAGACAAGTTTTGCTCTGGGAGGACGTCCCAAAGATCTCACAAGGCATTTCCCTATAAACTTGCATCACAACAAACTTTAGTCAAAATGACCAAAAATGTCAACCAACACCAATCCACAGATGATGTCAGGAGAACTGATAATATTTATCACCATAAAAGTTCCTTATAAATGCATTGGTATTGTAATCAAAACCCTACGAAGATTGTGGTGAGATGAGGCAACCACATTCGTGTTCTATGCTCACACACACACAGGCACATTAAAGTTATAAGTCGGGGCCAGCCGATGTATAACACCAGATCATAAATATAAGGTATGATACAGTACAGTACTGTATACAATGTTCTAAAGTATAGATTACATATTGCAGAAAATTTGCTTCAAAAGACAGCCAAACACATACGGCAGAACAGCAGAGTGAGTGAGTCAGCATGTTCAGTCTTTAAACGTCGACTCAGCTGCGCACTTCCTCCCAGAACTCAATCTCCACGTTGAATGGAATCCATTTCCAAGTTGAATTGGCTCTTCAAAGGTGTGTAATGGATGGGCAAGCATCGTCTTATCCACATGGAGGAGTGGTAACTATGCCAAACTTTTATGCAGAAGAAGGACAATCTGAAGCAAGCAGGTAGTTTTGTTTCTGCTATAGGAGTCACCACATTTATTTTACATATTTAAAATACATTTGGATGGAATGCAGCTTTGTGGTCAAGTTTATTAACCTGAGGACACAAGGCATTAAATCTCAAGAAGCTACACTCTTTAGGGTTTATGTCGGGTTTAACAACCAAACGTCTGGGTAGGGTGCTGGATCAGTCAAATGATTTAAAGATGTTGACCATCATTATTTTCATTGTTTTCTCTTTTGGTAATCCAGCACTTAAGTTATTACTCTCTGAACACCTTCCTTCTCATCAAGCAACAGGTGTGTATTAAAAAAAAGTGAGTAAAACATAAACTGTTTATTTTAATGCTAATCAATCTGTAGTCATGTGGACTGGGAGCTTCAAACGTAATGTAGCTCAGCCATAGCACTACATCTGGTTTTGTTTATAAAGGTAGTCCGTGTCAAAACATTTTATTATTTTATGTTTATCTACAGGTATTCTATTTTGTCTTCTTTTTAAAGAGATTTGAGTAAAAGCACAAGTTTTTCCACACACAAGTGTGTGCTTAGATCTGAGCCGCTTAATCATGTTGTCGGTAAATTTTTCATTTGAATTAATGAGTGATTCTGCATTTTTAAATGTTATACATTGTAGCTATAATTAATATACCAGCATGTCATTGAAAACATGAGACCACAAAATAAAATATTGATCATTAATATTATTTTAACTAGGGCGGCATGGTGGTGCAGTGGGTAGCACTCTTCTTCATTGTGGTCTTCCAGTGACCTTCCTGGGTTTCCTCTGGGTGCTGCAGTGCCCCCCCACAATCCCAAAAACATGCAGTCAGGTTTATTGAATAATCTAAATTTTCCCTAGGTGTGAATGTGTGATGTTGCCCTGTGATGGACTGGGGACCTGTCCAGGGTGTAATCTCGCCCAATAGGCACCGGTAGACCCTGTGAACCCCCCAAGTGGGTTGGAAAATTAATTAATAAATGAATTATTATAGTTCACCCAGCAACTGGTAAATACATCAATACCAATAAGGTGAGTCAAAAATAGCATGAGGATTTTCTATATTTACCAACCACTGCACTGGCGATACCAATTCCATATTCAGAGTGTATGGTGTACTCAAAAATCAGGAGTGCATTGTATTATGTGGTGCGCTTTATATATTTATTCTGGTTGTGCTCACTAACCCCTAACTAACTTCTCATATGTTAGTCAAAATCTGTGGCTACCGTAGTCAGTGGTCTATATAAGAGACATGCTTATAAATATTTCAAACTCAAGGCTATAAGTCATGTCAAAGCTTTCACAAAGGTCAGAATCATCACTAAACAGCTAAAAAAATAGCAATGGGACCGACTCTAAGAATGACGAGGGGGATGTGAACATTTTCGATGCCAAAATCACTGAACTGTGAAACTCAAATACTGAAGATGAAGAATTTGGTGGATTTGTGGAAGAACAATGCTCTGAGAAGTAAGTGTATTGTTCTGTATTTTAAAATGTTATTGTGAATAAAGAGTTGAATAAGGTTTGACTTTATCTGGTAATCCAGTGCACCTAATTTAAATTGTAGGTGTAAATAGATCTATTCACTGATCCAACAAATATGGTTGATATCAATATTCAATTTTGATTATATTGAACAAAGCAATTTTAAAGTGTATAAGGAATAAAGTAAAATCTAGGGCATGACAAATGTGTTCCAAAAATGTTTTCCTGTGAACTGTGCTGAATAAAAATATATTAAAAATAAAAAAACAGAAAAAAAACTAGCCGGAATTACTTGCTTTGTTTAAATGACTACATGCAAATCTGAATTATAACAAAGAAGCCAATCTTCAAAGTGTCTGCCCTGACTGTGCCAGTTACCTGTGCATGCACGTGTCTAGATAATTTGATATTAGCTATTAAATCATTTAACATGCATTTAAAATGCATTAAAATGAATAAAAGTCGCATTGTTACCATAAAATACAACTATGGTGTACATTTGCACACTCCTTTAGTTCAGTGGAAGCGAGACTGCTTCCAATGGTTGAGGGTGACAAATGCTTCATTAAATGTGGCTGTAGGTGTTGTCTCTGAAGCATGAGCGTGAAATGTCAGACGTGAGTCTCGATGTAAGAGTGGGTGTGGGACAGCGAGGATGTGCGTGGACCAGGTTCAGGTGTAGCAGAAGGACTGTGCTGAGATGCAGGATCCCGCTGCTGCTCTCCTGAAAACAGCTCTGTGTAAACTTTCTTCCATTCCTGGAACTCTGGGGATGTGAGTTTAGGATTGGCCAGCAGCTTGTCAATCAGAGCTACTTCGCCCTCCCTGTCCTATGGGAGGGAAGAGAGAGAGAGAGAGCAGTGCACGGTGGGCATTACAGAAAGCCTCCATCTGCAGGGGTTAGGGTGTAGTAGTCAAAGCACGCCACAGGCGGTTAGCGTAGACGTGTAGCGATGTGAAGTCAGCCTGGATGAGCAGAGTGGCACACACAAACGCACATAAACTATCATGCTTAGACTTGACTGGAGTCCTCTGGCACAGTGGAGATGCATAACCCCAATTAACCTTCTTTCATTCAAGTCTGAGTGACAAGGGCGGTTTGTAATTTGCAAGATGCAAAGGGTGGCTCTGCCAAGGCAGCTCACATTAATAAGCATAACACAGCAGCCAGGAAGGGTTGAAGAGTTGGGAACCAGTGTCCAAGCACAAGAATGCTTAATAGTTCCGAATTATGTAGAAAAACGTGGATCGGTGCAGTAGAGTTTAGTCAAAAAAATGGTGCAGAGATTCAGCAGCAGGCAATATATGGTTATGATCCCCACTAACTGACATTAGGAACAGTACAAGGAAAAAACTGGTCACTGGTTCATTTAGGGGCTTATTGTTGGACATTTAATGGTTTAAATTTAAGGTTGGTTTCAAAATAACCTTAAATTTGGAGTTTTAATTGCTGCAAACCAGGTGCAATGCAGCATCTGGCTTAACCTCAAAGACAAACAGGTGAAGTGGCAGAATGCACAAGGACCAACTGCCCATACCACAGGTGACCATTTGGCCCCAGGCAAGCGTAAACTCTGAGGGTTAAAATAAGGGATCCGAGCAATATTTGCCCATCCCCTCCACCAACAGACAGAGAACTCAGTCTAATATGGGTGGGATTCTGGAGTAGCAGTTTGGCTAATGAACTTAACAACGTATCAATCCTGCTGTTCTCAGAACCCCAAAGACATTAGACATCCAGAGCAGGACGGACAGAAAGACGAAACAGATGAAACAAACAGGCGCCCATGGTGCAGTGGGACCCATGCTGCAGCAGAGGTCTGATACCTTTAGCGTACTTTGCAGGATGCGAAGGTGATGGAGTTTGTCATTTAGCTGTGGATCTTTACAACGCCGGATGAAAAGGTGTTTGTACTCCAGACGAGTGGAAAGGCGGTGCTCACCAGTGGGTGACAGACTGGCACGCTCAAGTGCATGGTACAGGTCCCCAAGAGAATCCATCTGGCGCTGACACTCCTGCTCCCCACCTGTGGGGGGCGCCATAGACAGCCAGCGTAAAAAAGAAATGGGATATTTAAAATTGGTAAGACAGGTACAAAATAAATCAGCATTATTATTTAAATATGTTGTTGGTGTTCAGCTGGAATGATGCTGGTAAATACAGATATAGAAAAACAATCTGTGGATGAAATATTTAAAAAAAGGTTTAGACTTGTGTAAATAAAGAACTTCTTCATTTCTGATTTAATCAGTTTTGTTTATAAAATGCATGCTAGCTTTCTTTTGTTCTCAGACGCTCACAGTCTGTCTCACAATTGTGTCAAAAAAGACAGTAATCAAACTGAAAGGATTAAAAGGTGTTTATAATGCAGATTGAAGACGGGGATCCACTGTAAAGAAAACTAACATTTTAAAAGTTTGCTTAAATAACAATTTATGAGGAACTCACTTTTAAAGTTTGTCTCGATTCCATAGTATTATTGGGGGAGAAATCCTTCTGCTTTATTAAATATAGCTACTTGGTTCTCCTGTTTGCCAATCACTCTAACAAACATTCCGTCAGGCCACTCCGACAGTTTCTTCCTGTTTTGTCATGAAAAGCATGACTCACTCCCATCCTGCTGGTGTAGGCCAGTAAAGCATGTGGGCGACGAAGACTAGTTAAGGCTGTTCTTTAAAGAGTTTACAGTATGAGTGATACAAAATCCCTGCCTTCAACTTCAGGAGCACACTAAATATTCGTATGTAAACAGCCACAAGAGGGCAGCAGTCCCATACTGCACCTCCAAGAAAATGAGAACAGAATGTACCACGGTAGGACCCATACAAAGTACCATACAAATAGTAGGTACTAAACAGGAAACAAATAGTACTCATTGGTCTTAGTTTATCATGTTTATCAGTTTTCTTGAAACGTCTGGATGCTTTTGAAACTTCATGCCAAATTAAGTATAAGGAGTTAAAAATATATATTTTAAGGCAGCTAATAAACATAACATATCCTGCCTCTTTCAAAAACCCAAACTGCTAAAACAGCAGAAGCATGACATTTCTCTTTGATTGTTTTGGATTCTTACAAGAACTCTGGATTTTAAAAACATGCATTTTGCCAAGCTCTGGTGGTGTAATGGTTAGGGGACTCAACATATGTAGCGTAGGGCAATCTGGGTTTGAGTTTTGAATTCCCAACCTCCCACAACTTCTCTTCCTGTTGACAAATGCCCCAAAATAATCTTAAAAAATATATATATATTACATGCAAATTGTAGGATTTTGGCCGTTCAGTGAGAAGGCTGAGGGCTGATGAAAAATAACAGCTTTTCATGCAACCCCAGACATGTGTATGCATGTATTATTGCATATTCATGTTTTTCTAAATCACTCATTTTGGCTGATTTGGACTTTCATTGGCCGTCCGTTTCAGATTAGATCTGACCGTGCTCTCAATGTCGACCATGTTTGCTGGGTTATATAGCTGCTATAGATACCAGCAGAGTGTTAAGGATAACACTGAAGCATAAATATGCTTCATTGTATTTAAGTAATTTTTCAGAACTTAAGTTTTTATTTCATTTGTACAATATTTGTAACTATTTAGCTTTAGAGCTAACGAACATTTTCCTTTCTCTGCTGTGTGTAATAAAGAAGCTTGGAGTCTGCGGATGACTAATAGATGCCCTCATCTTCTCCAGAGATAAAGATACACACACTCAGCCAGATAAGAGGAGGACTTGTTAAAAGCCATTGGGATTGTGTAGTAAAGTGTATAATATACTGTCCTGCAGTAGATCTGATGGGAAAAAGCTGATGGGAGAGTCGGACAGTCCATTTTGGGGTGAGATATAGGGAGTGGAGATTCAGATACGACAATAGAGATGGTGAGATGGCGATGAGCCATGAAACGAATAACTGTAAAATGGGGGAAAGATGGAAAGCAATGCAGTGAAGATAAGAAGAGTGGTAATCCAGCAACCGTCTTGCTGCTAGTTACGAGGATTGTTAGAACAGAGGATTCCGAGTGCATTGCTAACCACGGGACATTTTCATAGAAAGCGGAAAGATCATGTTACAGATTATGTTCAGCTGTGATTTAGCTTTCAATGGATTTGAGATAAAAGACAATGCACAACTATAAATATAAGCAGGAATAAAAACAATCCATCCATCCATTTTCCCACCCGCTTATTCCCTATCGGGTCACAGGGGTCTGCCAGTGCTCAAGCGCACATTGGGTGAGAGGCAGAGGTACACCCTCTGGTCCATCGCATGGCAACATTCACTCACACACTCACACCTATGGGGAATTTAGATTACTCAATTAAGCTTAACCGCATGTTTTTGGGCTTGTGGGGGAAACCGGAGAACCTGGAGGAAACCCAAGCAAGCACGGGGAGAACATGCAAACTCCTTCCAGGAAGGTCACCTGCGTGCCTCAAACCGACAACCTTCTAACTGGTGGGCCACAGTGCTACCCACTGCCCCACTGTGCTGTCGGACTAAAAAAAAAAAACAATACATAGGTAATGAACTAAAAAACACATGTAGACATTTAAAAGGGCAGGTCGCATTTATGTAGTGCTAAAAGAATGAATACAAAACAACATTTTGCCTAATGAAACTTTTTGAAATACATTTAAGTTCACTGACATTTATGTCATGCCAACTTCTGCCACAATGAGAGAGGAACTTTCTGAGAAAAGAATACCGTTTAACAAGCTTGTGATAAGAATCTAGGAAACTGTCAGAATATCTCATCCTCCTTTAGAATAACTTTGGGTCTGATGAATCAAACTGGGGTCACTTTGGAGCATGTGCCTCAGTGATTTCATTTGGAGCCCTCTGAACTCAGAAATGTGTAGTTGAGAAAGAACTTTAAGTTTAGATTTTAATTGGGTTTGCATTATGTAATCAAGAGTTTCATTTTCAGTTTTAAATAAATTCTATGCTTGTATGTAATTTGAATGATAGGTTGCCTCTCCATGGAAGAGGGCGATATAGAGGGTTAACTCTGCTTTTCCTCCAAAGTGAACTAGAAACCTACTTATGGAAACCTCCATGGTATACAGATGGCGTAGAGAAGATTAAGGAATGAATGATACAGACTTAAATATCCACATTTCCGACTAAAATGAAACCCCCATTTTTTACTGCAAAAATGTAAAAAATTGACAACAAACAATGTTTGTTTTTGTGTTTTATAACAAAAACCAAAAGTGGTCAGACAAAATTAAAAAAATCATAAATGCCCCCAGAAGCAAAGACAAAGTTAAAACAGTGTACATATAATTTTCAATAATCTCTCCTAAACCTCATATATATTGTTCCAAGCACTTTTTATTTTCAAAATACAAGCCATATCGCAGATATTGTACTTGCCAAGGGTTATCCCTTCTTTTCCCCGCTAGATGCCAGTGATGGTACTGATTTGGGGTCTGTAAACGAAACTAAAAGACATTTGCACATTTGTAATATTTTAATTTAAACAATATATTTAAATTTTATAAAAACAATAGCTGGGTCAAGTCAATCCTGCTTAATTCAAAACAGACGCTGTGAGTGGCAAATGCACCAGTGTGTGCAGGGACTTCTTAAATGATTTGTTCACTAGCTTTTTCAACGTCTGATGATGCAAACCTGAGCATTTTTACCCAACTGAAGAATCTGTGCCGCCCTGAAGCTCACCGGACCAAAATTTCTTTAACATCTATATTTTGCACAAATGTGACTTTTTCATTTACAGATTAATGTTCAGCTCTAGCTCCCAAATCTACGATCTGGTGACTCAATCTACATCCGCTAATGCCTCACTGCAGGTCTAGTTCATGTAGTATGGGTTAGGGTTAGGGTCATATCTGTATGATTAGTACTGGGCAAACATAGGCCAGCGTTTTTCTGGTTTGGGAATGACACATGCATCTCAAGAAGCAAATGCTTATAACAAACAGGCAGAAACAAAAGTTTTCAGAGAGCCAATGTTTACACTGACCAAAGATAATTCTATCTCCTACACAAAAAATGCAGTGGTTCATTAAAGACACTGTTGCACTTCAAGTCAACCAGCCAAAACATTTTCACAGCATTTAAATAACGGCTCTCATTATTAAAGCAGACACTGCCATTTTAGATATTCTGTGAAATTTAATATATGTTAATATAAATAACTCCAATGGTCATGGTGGTACCTGCTGATACGTCAAAGGCTGGAAAAATGCAGATAAATGACTGGAAACAGAACTTGGAGCCATGCAGGGTCAGAGACAAACAGGAATGCAAGAGTCAATGCTTTATGAACGGTTCTTAAATTCAGTGGATGACATCACAATCTGTAAACGCTCCCTTTTCCAAGTAATTAAAGCACACACCCCTTACTGCTGATTGGCTGGTCTGGTATAGCACAGTGAGATTGTTCAGTAGTTTGTACATCATTGCCATTTTCAAACTGAATTTCATTCCATGGCTATTTCTGGCAGAAGACGCTTCTGTCCTTGTGTGTTTGTAATAATTGAGTGGACAGAACTCAAAGGGGATCCTCACAGCACAGCTAAAAAACTCCTGCAACTAAGACACAGTTTATGCTTGAAACAGCATGAGCACATATGCACACGCGCACACGCACACACATAAAGGTAGAGAAAGCAAAGGAAGCACAAGGAGAGAACACAGCTGGAAATCCACAAGAGCTCTCTTCATTACAGTTTAATATCAAGGCACTTTAATGAAATCACACATGCACTAAAATGCCTCTACTGTGTCTACTTTTAATGATGAGAGGAGTTATTAAAATATAATTGAATGCTGTGAAGAGGTTATAGCAGGTCGACTTGAACCAATCATACCAAAAGAATCATGATGTAAAATACAAAAATCCATGCACGTTTTACTTGATTTGTAATCCATGGGGTCAGTAATCACCTCGGGAAATCAAAACTGTTTTTTTTTTTTCAACAAAAGCTCCAAAAAAACATGTTTTCTTTAAATAGGTAAGTAAGTAAAATCATTCAATGCCGATTGTAATCACGGGCACTTGTGACTAGGGTTCCAAGTAACGATTATTTTGATTATTGATAAATCTACCATAGAAGTCAATTGGTTAATCTATTAATCCTATAAGCTTTTAAATGTAATTTTCTGACCGAAATGAAACTCAAGTTTGTAAACCATGTAAACCCACATGTATTGCTACATTTTTTACAGGATTGAACTCAATCTTTAAAATATTTAGAAGATTGTCAAATAAACATTTAGATGAGAAGTGCACATAAAATAAAAAAAATATAATTCAACAAAGAAACATATAGACATAATAACCAAATAGCTAACGTTTTTTTTTCTGTAATTTAGTTTCGGACTTTTTCCATTAACTCAGTTAAGTCTTTGCTTTTAGAATGTGTCTTTGACAGCTATAGGTGTCACTAGTGAGCAGAAGTTGAATGTTAAACCTCGATTCTAACACAAGGAGCACTATTTTATGGCAAACAATACACAAATACACATCACTGCATGTTCGTACCATCTTCCACTACAGTGATTGGATGTTAATGTGACATTGATGAGCGGCTGTAACATTGAGTGGGTTTCTCTGTGAAAAGCGCTAATGATTACCTTGGATGTGATGTAGGTAAAGAAACATAGGTTACAAGACTTTTAGTGCCGCTTTTAATAATCAAATTAATGTTGACAAAATCAATGAAAAGGAAAAAAATAATAAAATAAGAAGCAGGTACAGGCAATTCTAACTGACTGCGACTTGTTTTAATTTCCTTTATTAACCACAAATATAAACAAAGTTAATAGAAAAATAACTATTACCCACCGTTATTGAGACAATGAGAACGGCTGAGCTCCCTGCGCCCGGGGTCCCGTTGATCAGCTATGCTGGAGGAAGGGGTTAAGAGTGCATGGAGCCCACTGTCCCGAGGCAAGGTGAAGCTGCGGGGCTTCCCCCCTGCAGATGTATGGTCTCGGAGCCTCTCCTGTTCCAGCATGGGGAAGGGGCCATAGTGATCCTGCAGAAGTGTGCGTTGGGCAGGCAGGGTGGACTGTCGGCGATATTCAGGAGACAGACCCACTCCCGGTTCGCAGAACACAGCGTCCTCTAGGGGGAGTGTTTGCAGGTAGTGGAGGCCTGAGCTGGTCAGAGGAGTTTCTATTAAATCTTGCCAGGAACGTCGCTGGCTTGCAGACTTTCTTGCTGGAGAACCCCCTCCACTGCTGCTGCCCCCTTGAGGTTCAGAGCGGTATTCCTCATGAGAGGAGCGAGAGTGTGAAGTCTCTGTGGATGAGAGCCGGCTATGCTTTGGTTCAAGGTAAGGACTGGCACAACTCACTGGGTTCTGTAAAATAAGATCAAATGTAAAGGTTATAGTTAGATTAGATTAGTGCCCCATGATTTGTTTTACGCCATTTTACAAGAAATTAAACGGTGAGAGAGAATACACAATATTTATATGGGTGGTTAGTAATACATGGGTGTATTTTTGACAAAAATATTTTAATATTGAGGTTGGTACAGCCATGTTTTGTAATATTATCTGAATGTTTGTTAACCTTCAGTCTCATTTTAGGCCATTTTAAATCTCCGGCCACCCTAGTTTGTACTCTCAAAACAATTTATTAATTAGTTCATCTTCTGTACCCATTTGATCGTTTTTAGGGTTACTGGGGTCTGCTGTCTTTTTTGGGTGAGATGCGGGGGTACACCCTGGACAGGTCGCAGTCCATGCCGCCCATAGCCTTTTTATAGCATTGGGAAATCTATAAGGCTTTTTAAGACTTGGCATTTTGTTAATAAACCCTGGTGTGATTGCTCAACTAGTGGCTTATTGAGCATTGTGAGCTATATGTGAAATAACATCAAAAGTTTAATCTTGTTCCAAACTTTTCGAAAAAAACTCAAAGGCATACGTTACAAACATAAAAAAAAAACTCATTCAGATTTTAAGATTAAAAGATTTTTTTTTTAATAAAAATAATTTTTCCTAAAATGTGGTAACTCTGTGAACCTTTTTTTTCCCTCATAATCAATATCAATCTAAGGCATCAATATAAAACGTCCTGAATTTGTGGAATAATTCTGAAACGATGGTTGGAGCTATGGTGTTTTGTGAAAAATGGCGTTTATCACAGTTTGGAATAAAACAGACAAACCAGGACTTCATTACATGGCAAGTATTGAGTTTTTGGGAAAATTGATTATGGGCTTTTCAAATGTGAACACGATACACTTCAGATTTGCCACCAACTCCCTTTTTTTTTAGTATCACGTTCTGGAACCAAATTCCTCAATTCATCAGCACTTATGAACCTCTGAAGAACATGAGCTAGAAGTTCTCATGTCAGTTAATGTCTCTGTAGCTGAGAGTTGGATATGCTATTGCAAATATAAAATATACTGTAAGGTTTAAAATCGTCATTACACAGTGGCCAGAAGCAAATGCTTTTGTATTTGAAGCGTCAGGGCCCATGATCATTATACTGACATAACAGAGATGAAAGCCTACTATAAGAGATCTCACGCTAACAGAGGAGGCTTTAAAAGAGCCAATGGGGTGTACTAAATAATAGTACTACCAATATTATGGAAACTTTTGCCTATAAAACTTTGAACAGGCTGAGCATTTTCCTTCTTCTCTTTTGGGACAATTGAACGTGTGATCCAGAACTCACACAGAGCTCCTTAGCTCAAGACAGGCTGATGAATAATGAACAAAGAGACATAGAAAGCTTTGGCTTCATGGAAAAATGGGGAATGTAGGGAAGTTTTGCTAGGGAACAGAGGTTTAGAGAGAGACAACATGATGAGGTGTTAGAAGTAAAATTAGCTGCTGAATATGGGCCATCACTATTTAATATAAATGGCAGTGTTTCGTGAAAAGAAACAATAAGACAGACAGACTGTTTCATATGGGTTATGGCTGAAATACAGGAAATAGATACTTGATACTTCTCTAAAAAATCAGAAATAGACAGAATCTCTTCATTACTTTACTGAGGGGTTTGAGATGAGCCGGTCTGACTCATTCACACGCACAATGTCTAAGTGACGTAGTAAGGCCAGGTCTGAGGAACGCTACAGAAACAGCTCTGCTATCAGTGCAAAATGTCAAGTATTATGAAGCTGTGCTGTTGTGTGGGATTGCACAATGAGCAGGAGATATGTGTTTGATGCTGACTCACAGAGGGTGGCCGTGGGTATGTGTCATAAGGTGGGGGTGGGCTGTCCTGCTTGGGTGTCGAGGGGGTCTCGTTGTCTTCATGCTCACTTTCACTCCAGTAGTCTGCTAAAAGAGAAAGCAAGAGTCATGCGAAGAGTCTTTATGTATAAAAGCTCTCTGTATACAGAAAAAAAGAAGATATATTTTAAGTATATTCTTTAAAAATTCCTTTCCCATGGGGAATTAAGGCATCCAAATGGAGATGCAACATCGAAATAGAAACCTCAATAATGAATCAGGGCCGACACAAGGACTTTCTGTGTATGTTCCATAGATTGTAGACGGTGTGACACCGCCTACTGCCATTGGGGTAATATGAAGTCACCGCGGAGCTTTCATGGAAGCTGTCATTGAGCGACACACACGAGTTCCTGACAAGGATTGAACCGGCTGGCAGACGCCCCTTTCACACGCAGCCTCTTATATACAATTTATGTTTTAATTATGAACACGAATTTGAGAACAACTTTGTTGAATTCGATCGTTGGCAGATCATTCTCAAAACGTGATTATCAGTGGTAAGTCAGCTCTGCTCAATGTAGCTGTCAATAATAGCTGTCAATCACATGGTCCTGCCTTGATTTTTTAGGGGAAATTTGAGCCATCATGAGTCACCCGAAAATAAACTTGATGCAAGAAAAAAACTATTCTAGTTTGTTCACTGTATAGATAACTTTCGAAAACCATTATAACCATTTGTGTAAATAACGTAATTTCTGAGCAAATAATTTTAAAATTTCCACTTTTTCACATAGACTTGTATTGGGTGGTTATCATAATGCAGCCAGAACGGGGGGCGATCACCACACACTTGGTAAGTTCTCCCAGTGCTTGCATGGGTTTACTCTGGTTTAACCTAAAAAAACATGTGTCAAGTGAACTGAATAATGTAAATTTCCCTTAAGAGTGAATGTGTGTGCCACCCTGAGATAGACTGGTGGCCTGTCCAGGGTTTACCCCCTGCCTTTCGCCTCAAAGTGTGAGAAAGAGGGAGAGAAATAGAAAAAGAGAGAGAGAGAGAGAGAGAGAGAGAGAGAGAGAGATTAGAAGAGACCCTTAGAGTCTAGGGCCTTTTTGAGCCTATTTTTACAACTTTAAAATCTAATAAATTACCGTAATTAATTAAATTGCTCTAATTAAATGCAATCATTTAATGACCACTTGAGGCTGGTTTTAGAAAGTGGTTTTACTCACTTAAAGAACAGAAAAAGTAGTTTTCACATTAATAATTTTAAATGTAGACATTTTTTTTAGATTAACTGTAGTTTTCCCTCTTAAGTCTGGTTTCAAACTTTGTATTTTGTGACATGCACCTGCGCACCATCTCGCTCGTTAGAGCAATCAGTCTCACAGCTGTCTACCCTGTGACCTGGTTGCTTTGGCTACGTTAGTCCTTCATATCCCTCACTTCAGTATGAGGGTTTTGCACATTGTTAGCATTGCTATCCTGAACAATTCTCCTGCTTAGTGTCTCTGTTTGTGTATTTTGACCTAGTCTTGTCTTGTTATGCCTGTTGCCACTTTCCAGCAACCTTCCGAAATTGCCCAGCAATTTTTGTAGAACTGGCTAACATTATTTACTATCATCGTTGATATTAATATTATTTGCAATGACTACAATTTTATATCACATAACCTAGTCTTGTTTGCCTGTCAGGTAAGTTGCTACTAACTAGCATTCTACTAATATAGTGGCATTCTGTTGTTGTTGTGTGGTATTGATATTTGTTCTACAGCACTTTTCAGACGCCCAAAAGAAGGCAGTCTCCTTTTTTTTGATTGTTTAACCCTTACCGGTTCTTTAATTGAAATGAAATGCAACTTAAACTCATCGTATAACACATAACTATATTACTACAGGGATACAGGCTGTGTTTATTAACTTTTCTATGGAATTCAACAACAGAGTGAGGATCTCATTTATGAACAGGTGAAACAGAGAAAGTGAACAGAAAGTGAAAAATGCAATGTGATATTATCAGGGTTCTTTTCAGACATAATCAACTTTGGCTGAAGCCCCCTGGTGAATATGATGCTTGGGAATTCTTACCTTGCTCCTGACGGATTCTCTCTCTTTCTGCATAGCTGGCAGCAGCCATGTTGAGACGACTCAACCATCTGTTCATATCATCTACACTGTCTGCTGCGAAGTAGAAGCTCTTGATTTTTGGATGGCAAGCTTTAAACGCACTGAGTATAAAACAAGAAGAGAATAAGAATCCACGAAACATTGTCATACTACTTAAAAGTTTGAGAAGATACTAACTATTTCTTCCGACATTCACTGGCTCGGTCAATCTTGAATTCAGGAAGGCTTACAAACCCCTCAGCCTTTTCATCCTAAAAGATGGACATAAAAAGTAGATGTAGACCCCATTATTTACACTCTCATGCAATGCCATTACATCCTCATTAAGTGCTACGTCCTTGCTTTCCTCTCTTTCTTTCTTCATTCCATTACGTTCCCTAGCACTAAATTGCTGCAGTGCTGCTGACAGGAGCTCTGCATAAATAAATGAAAAGCATAAATTGTTGCAGCTCTCTGTAAGCCTGTCTGTGTTTACTAAACCCACACAGTAGAAGATCATCAATTATTGGAAAGCCGTACTATGCAGCGAGATTCTCTGTGGACCAAAACCAGGCCGAGAAGACCCCCCCGCCCCCTCTACTCCGACCCCCCAGGATGGAAACCATATCAAGTGGCCAAGCCGTGAAATAAAGCAAAGACATCGAGGGCGATTAATCACAAACCAAGGGAAGTGAGGGAACAAGAATGGGAGTGTTTGTTCATAGAAGTCTCTTATCTTCATTATAGCTACAGTGTCTGCTATGTTGGGATAGATCAGCATTAATCTTGCGCCACACAAAAGGGTGAAGCTGGCACCAATTAAAGGCTCATCTTTAGATCAATAGAGATTCTGCTGCGCTGGTGCTTTCAAGAAACAGCAAAGATAACTGTATTGGCCCAAAATGTACACACTCTCACCTCCTCATTCATGTACCAGTACAAGCAGGCTTCCTTCAAAACAAACCAGTACTTCTTCCATTTCTGAGAGAAGTAGCTCTTGGCATCTTTTTTCTTCCAAAGCCAGCCCTCACAGTCTCCACGGCCCAGGTCCTTACAGGAGATTCTTCTCTTACTGATAGAGGACAGCGGTGCTCCTGATCACCATGTAAGAAACATTACATAGTTAACAAATAGCTTTCCTGGGGCTCAGTCGAAAAAGCAAGACTTGATTGAATATTTTAATTTCTTGCAATGGGTCAAATTATGGAAAAGCCTCTGCAAAAAAAAAAAAAAAATAATAATAATAATAATAGAATACATAAATGTATTCACAAACATACATGGAGCTTTTTTTTTACAACAGTTAATATTCATTAGGTAAACCAAAGTTCTTTGGAAACATTGTTTACATTGTACTAGCATTGAATTTAATGAAGACTGTGTTCCTTTAGGCATTTTTGAGAGAATATAATTATCACCTTTCTTTTTCTTGGTCTTGGACAGCAAAGATGATCCCTGGAAAGTCTGTAAAGAAGAAGGAATATACGTTAAAAAATTAAACATGTCCATGGCTGTATCTTCACCCCATGTAGAAAATCTCTTGAGCAATCCTTCATTTCACAAGTTAAAATCTGAGGTGGCATTTGAATCCAAATACCACGGAACTCACACTGGCAGATAAAAGGAAAGCAGGGGGAAAATAAAAAAAAAGATTTCTTACATCTTTGGCACACGTGTTTATTAAGCAATATTTTTTTTATCTCACCCAGTCGCCGCCAATATTTATGATTCAAATACGCTGCTGTTCTCTACAGTGAATGCACTTCCTGCTAGCTTGGTCTTTAAATTAAAATTTAAAGAATTAAACTTGTGTTGCAGTTTAATGGCTTCTTAGTAGTATTACTGTCTAGAAGAAAATCTTAATCAATGAAATTCCTAATGATTTATTGATACGTGGCTGTGGAAGGAAGCACGATATAGAACACGATTAGAAAATTAATAATGATATATTTTAAAATCAGAATCTCTTAAAGTATTCAAAGTTAGATTCAAAGACTGACTCACAAGAGGCTGCAATCTCTTGTTTAGTGCTGAATCAGCTAAAGGTAGACATGGTAAGTGTTGAAGACACAAGTGCAATCATTGTTTTCACTCCAAGATGATAAAAGTGTAATTTCATAATGAGATTTATTTTTTATTTTCTCTAAAATGAAGTGCATCTATCACTAGGTGTCAATTTTGTCTATGCCTAATTCATCACCATTTACGTCAATTTGATTACAGTAAGCACTTTGACCATATTGCATTGGTGTGTGGTCAGGGGAGGCAGGTAAAGGCTGGCCTCATGTGGTATGAGGGGATGAAAAAAAAGTATACAAAATTATATAATATTTTTTTTAATAATCACTGAATTTCACATTTACCAACATTCACACATTAAGAGACATGCAGTGAGGCAGCCACCTGCCAGGTCTCACCTTGGATTACGCAATCTCAGCATTGCGTCTCTCTGTATCTACAGAATAAAATGTCCAACAACTTGTACCACAAGCTGAATTTACATAATTTAGCTGAAGTATATGATGAACAGTATTTTTTTCTAACAACTGTTTTTGTGTAACGTGTTTCTTGGGCCAAGAAGTCATAAATTGCCAGCAGTGAAAGCGCGCAGTCAGGTGAGGCACACGACTCCCTGGCCTTAAGCAAGGGGTGGTGGTGATCCCAGATATTTCGACACCTCTGCTAAAGAATAATAGACTTAGTTGAGACTTTCTTCACTGAGAGTGATCGCCTTAAATTTAGAAAGACTTTTAAAACTCTTTTAGGAATTGAAAAGGAACGCTTCTACAAACAAGGTATCAATTCTTTGGCAAGTGGATGATGACTTTTTTGTGTTTTTGTATGTTACAGTTGGAAATGGAAAATATGTTGAAATTAACATTTGAAGCAAAACACGTTAACGGTTGCCAATAAAATGGTGAATAAATATATATATATATATTTAATATTAACATATAATTAACAAATAAATGGTACACATAAAAAAATGAAAATAAGGCCATAAACAACTTCAAATTGGCTTCAAACAATGGAAGTACAATAAATTACTCTGTACGGTTCTAATGTTTTTAAATCTAACCTTACCACCCATGAATCTCATGGCATGTCACTAAACTGCACTGTTTTCATTTATTTGTGTTTACACTACGGCAATGACATGAATGGCATTATGTTTCAGGTTTCATATTTTTCCCAGAATTTCTCTCAAGCCTTTATCCTTTAACAATACCATGGCAAGACGACAAATGATGTTTCCAAGAAATACACACAATCATTGTTATACCTGCCAAAGCATTTTGTAACACAATATATCTATTTAAAGCCCTTCTATAGAGTATGCACTATAATAGTCTGTATGAAACGTCCTTCACAAGGCCATTAGACCCAGCAGCATAAAAGTTTATGTTGTGAAAAGAATGATAAAGGTTGATGATGGCATCCAATGTGAATAATGTCTAGAAACATCTTTATTTTTCAGATTGTTTTAGTAAAAGACAGGCTTATTTCATTATTGGTCATCACAATCATTGGACACAGTATATGCAACATTACCAGAAATAGATTTCAAAGGGAGGCATTGAAGAAATTTTTTCTCACCTCACGAATTCTTCCTGTGGACCTAGTTTACTTCTCATGACTCATCCATGATGAAGAAAACGTTCCTTCTGCTCTTATAATCCCTTTTGTGACTATTATTTGCACTAAAGAGCCTTGTACACACAGACCCCAACCTTAAATCTACTCTCGAATAAACTCATAATACTCAGCAGATATCCTGTGTCTACATCATGACTGCATCTTTCCACCCTGTTCACAGAACGCACAGCCACAGCTGATTAGTTACTTAATGTGATTTAACAATTATACAATTGTTAGAATCCAATTTTCATTCATTCCCTGCTAGCAATACTTCATTGTGATTGATTACCAGTGATGTTATCTGTAGTTTGATTGGACGGGAATCGAGGAGGGACAGTCAGAAAGACACACGATTGGTCAGAACCGCCCTTTAAGACTCATGTCCCAGAATTCAAACATGAGAGAAAAGCAGAGTTAAGCTGAGCCCAGCAAAGCAACATGTGGAGCAGCACAAGCAGAAAAGGTCCTCCAGGCTCTCGTGCTCCATTGGGGAGGCGCAAGCCTCCTTTCAAGCCTTTCTGTAGATTCTGAAGAAGTTTTGCGCAGTTTTGTAAAGTTCTGAAGACCTTCCCAAGACGAGATGATGCAACAGGAACTATCACGGAACTCACCCGACTTTCACTCGTTTTCATTCTTTTCCGCTAAAGGTCTGCGTCGTAAGTTTGTCACAAACCAGTTTCAACATCAAACGATTTTTTTAGAAAGGACATTGAATCAAGAGACTGGACTTCGGATCACTTTCACAGCGCAAGTACTGGTATTGGTAACTTCCTCTCTCTCTCTCTCTCTCTCTCTCTCTCTCCTTTTATAATAAAAGTATCTTGTAATGTTTGTCCGTTGTAGAATTATTGTGTAGATCCTTTGCTACCGTGCTCTTAAGAGTGATTTTACTGTTTTTGCAGTTTTAGAGACTATGAAAATTTTTACAGACTAAAGTATTTGGATAATTCCAATCTAAAGCATATAGATAATTCCATTTGAGTTCAATTGATTAGTTTTTCTTAAGATAGATTAACTACGTTACGTATTTTGGTCAACATTCAATCAAGTTTGTTCAAATGATTCTGAATCACTGTGCAAGACATTGAGTCGACCCTTTTGAATCACCTATTAATTATACTTTCAGGTATGAATAATTCACTAATAGCTATAATTGCTACATCTTGAATATGATTTGAGGATTACTCGATATTAAATATTAAAACATTACTTTGACTTTTAGTTAAGGTAAAATTTTGGACAAATTTGTGTTTTTCAATCAGTGTGCTGGAAGATGTTTTCTGGTGTGAAGTAGGAACGTATCCAATATCAACCAAATTGGTTTAAATCAACCTGGTCTTAACTTTGACACTGAGTGAGTAGAAATGTGAACAGATATAAAATACTTTATTTATTTCCTATTCAAGAAACTTTATGACAATGACTTTATTTTGTCAAATAGGCTGCAGTTTCATTTTTCTTTCTGGTGGTTTTCCATGTGATTTCAATGAAAACACTACTCTATTCACTTCTGACCTCTGAGTCTTTCCTTTCACTGTTTTATCCATCCAAGCATGGTTTCACCCACACAAAAACCCCAAAATGTCTCAAGACTACATGAAAATAGCAGTTTTAAGCTTCCTCTTGGCCATGTTCAGTTTCAGTGACCATGGGAGTACATAGATGATCGACCAACAATGTTTAAAAATAACTAGTCCTGAATTTCTTCTTTGTGATCATTTGATTGAAAAAAGCTGCCCTTAAAAGTTCAACAAGCAATCACAGCCAAACACTCTACTGTAAATAAAGTCCAGGATAAAAAGGAAACTGCCTAAACTAATGGTGGTTTTCCCAGCATTTCACCTCACATACTTCAATGTCATTGTGATTTCTCCCAAGGCACTGTGGGAATCTCCTACCAGAAGGTGTGAATCACAATTACTGTGTGAACTGAAGAAAGTGGTGAGAAACGCTTGTGAGTCGTGAGACTGGTTAGGAAAAAATCGCTTGTGAGTCGCTTGTGTCCTAGGCTGGACTTAAGATACACTAAAAGGTTCTTCAGTGGTTCTTCACTTGTTCTTTGCTTCACTTTTTTGCTCTAAAAAACCCCTTAAGCACTTTTGGTTCTTCACTTGATCTTCGCTGGTTTTCAAGGTACTGTTATGGCATATTGTACTTGTGGCACTATTTTTTTGTACTTGTGGTACTATTTGTAGTTCCTATATATATATGTATATATATATTGTCGGAGGAGAGGGATCACACAACAAGGTTGGAATAGAAAAGTGTCCCCAGAGGGTGGATTTATTGACAATAAATATACGTGGAGTGGCAGAGTGCAGTCTTAGGTGCTATGTCCGTGTTGTCTTCTCCCTGGTTCATGCCGGTGAGTGTCCCAGTGGTGTGCGTGCTCGTGCTGGCGATCTCTTCGGTGGATCGTGCTTCGAGGAGGAACCGCTTTGGCGTCTCACGGGCCGTCTGGAGTAAGAGAGAGAGAGAGAGGTAAGCTGCTGCCCTCGCTGGAGATCATGCTCGTTGTGGAAGCTCTCTCTCTCTCTCTTGTGCTGCCGCGCTGATGAGGCGCGGCTGTTCCTGCTTCGCCCTTGATGGCTGGCGCCAGGTGTTCTGTGTTTATGCCAGGACCGCGCTGATCGGAACGGACCTCCGTCACAATATATATATATATATATATATATATATATATATATATATATATTAGGGGTGTAACGGTACGCTAAAATCGTATTCGGTTCAGTACAGTATCTTGGAGAGCTCGGTTCGGTTAATTTTCAGTACAAAACAATAAGAGCTTACAAAAGCTTTATTTTGAAAAGCTGCCAAATACACAATAGAATTAATGCATAAAATATATAAAAATGACACATTTGGGTGATATTTTAAATTAATTGAACTCTATAAAGAAATACACATTTTTAAAATAAAAAATTAAATACTGCAACTAGTTAGGACCTGAAAACTTTTAACACTAGCAACAGCTTCAGCTTATATCAACAAAACTAACTATTCAAGTTTTAAGTTTTTGGCTAAAAAGATTAACCTATCCACATTTTCTGAAGAGAGCACAGGTCTGGTTGCAGTGACTACCTCCAGCAGTAGAAAATGTTGATGTGTTGACTTTAAATTTATCCACTCGTCTATCCCCGTTATGTATTTTAACAGAGAAGCCAAAGTGTACCCAAACAGGAGACCGTAGTGAGGTGGGAGGGTCTTCAAGCTCTGGCTTCTCTTTCGCTGTTGCCATATATATATGTTAGGGGTGTAAGGTTCACGGCGATGTATTGAACCGTTTCGGTGCGGCCAGTTCGGTTCGGTACACTTGCGTACCGTTTCGGTATATTATTTTTAATTAAATTATATAATAGGAACTGCAAATAGTACCACAAGGTTCTATATAGAACCTTTATTAAGAGTGCCATGGTGTGTCTTGAACCAAAAATTGGAAATAAAAAAGGAAATTTCATTCTTTAATATATTTATTCATTTTTTATATATATATTTAATTTATAATAAAATGAATATGAATGAAGTCATGGCAAGAAAGGCAAGGATCAACCCAAAAGAGCTCGGTAGGAAGTCTTCTTGAAGCCTGGTGCTAATTGGACAGGGCTGGGACAATCAGTCCCGCGCCGGAGTAGATGGTTTTCAAGTAATCACACCAGTAACACACAAATATACATGCACATTTAAAAATACAAACAAATACAACAAGTATTTGTAACAATACTGAGCACATCCATTTTTTATCATTTGTAAAACAAGGTTATTCCTTTTTTTAGGTATGACTTACGGCAGACTGAATTAGCAATGTGCAAGTTTCATGAATGATGTGCATGAAGCAACATGGTAGAGGAATGCACTCAGAAAACATTACTGTCTACAAGACAAGAACATAAGATGTGCATCAAGCAAGAGATGACTTCAAACAAGATTGTATCCCAGGATGTGGCATGGACAGAGCTTTGTTATTCAGCTTTCAATTGTGTGTCAGTCTCAAATGTGTCTCATGCTTGACATCCATTACATTATACACTGTCCAAAAAGTAAACTGCTTATACTTTAAAAAACCCTACTGCGCATGTCAATCAGAAAGATTCAAGTGACAAACTGCCCTAGATATCATGCTAAACTTGCCACGAGGCTACGGATAAATGCCACATGGCAAGACCGGCTCTCATTTCACATGACATATGGCACAAGGCTCTGCCACTGTGATCTCAACAACTGACATATGCTCTATGTGATGCCCTCAAAACATACCCACTGACCTCACTCGTTGCAATACACTTCAACCAAACACAATAACACCAAGCACCGTCTCCAGAATCAATTTTGATGACAAGGATCATCAAATAATGAAAAGTGAGGGCATGAGCTGTCAGAGGTTTAAGCCAAGCCAGATAATTTGATAGTTTAAAAGGCACATGTACCGAATAAATATAAATGTGCTTGACGTATTTAGACAAATGCTTTCATTTATTTCAATAACAACCTTTATTGGATTGTTGAAGGGGATAACTGTGACATAGGACATTCATATTCCATGCATAACATCTATCCCCAAATTCTCCCCATTGCCTTTTGCTGAACAAAAAGATACATACACTTAGCTACCACTCTGGAATCTGCTTCTAAATATGTATGTCTACTGTGATTATCAGGAGATGCTCAGTGCAGGTATTCAATATTTGTACAAGCTACCACCCAAGCCTCTTGTGATCAAAGATTATTTTACCAAAAGAACTCAATTTTTTACTTCTCTGTTGTTGATGCTCAAAGAAGAAATATCTTTTTCTTTGAGTATTTTTTCCTAACCAGTTAAATAATGTTGTGTTATTTGTATTTTACATACATTTAATATCTGCTACCTGTATTATGCACATTAAACCATTGTGTTGTTTTTAAAATTCAATAATTCTTGATCAAGAATAAAATCTGTTTAATTGCCAAAATGAGCATCAGAGAGACATCTGCTCCCTCCATTCAAGATCATATATATTACAACTTTTTCAAAAATTTCTTCCAAAGATCAAGGCACCACCAGAAGACTGCAATATCGAGTAAAATATATATGGAACTTCTGTGAACGGAACAAAGAAAAGTAAAATTGTATACAGGGACTCTTTCTGCATTCTCTTTCATTTTGTGGTCTAGAGACAGGTGGTAAAAGCACTTCCCATAACAATAGCATCTAATGCAGGAACCCAGCACCTACCATCAGAAGTAACCTCATTAAATCAGCTGTATATAGCTTGGTCCCTCTGCTCTGCTTTTCTTGCATCATCTCAGTGCATCAACTTCTATGGCACACAATTCCTCTTTTTATCATTTTTCCCAAATGTTCCTATTGCATCAAATCGAATCTTTCTTGCACCTTTTCACATCATCTTGATATTCTTTCTGCATATGCTCTGTGTTTAATTTGAATCAGTCACATTCATTTAGTTTTGTCTTTCATGAACTCTCTAGTCATTTTGCTCTTTTCTTTCGTCTCTTTCCTCTCACCCACATCATATGCCCCCCCTAAAAACTTAAAATAAGAAAAAAATATTTTCTTATTTCATCTCGCTGTACCTGTTTTGTTTTTACGTCATTCAGTATAGTATTAAAGTGTTACATTCTTGTTCACTATAAATGTTTTGTTTGTTTAGTTATTATTTTCAATAGGAAAATTATTTATGTTGCCCTGCGATGGACTGGCGACCTAAGCTTCGTTAGTGAGGACAGTGCAGGAAAGTGCAACACATAGCAGGACAGGAAAGAACAAGATATGGCAGGACAGGGCAAAACAGGAGAAGCTAGGGAAGCAAGCCAGGGAAGAACAGAAGAGTTCAGGGCTGGAGAGAACAATGCATGAAAGGACAAGAAAACGCAGGGCAGGGGTGGGCCAGGAAATGCAGGGACAAGACAGGGCAATACAAGTGCAGGACAAGACAGGACAGGATAAGATGGGGCAGGACAGGGCAGGACAGGGCAGGGCAGGAAAATACAGTGTAGGACAAGATGGGACAGGACAGAGCAGGACAGTAAAGGGCAAAATGGGGCAGGGCAGGAAAGGAAAAGGACAAGATAGGGCAGGGCAAGAAAGGATAAGATGGGGCAGGACAGGGCAGTACAGGACAATACAGACAGATAATAGTACCATGGACATTTTGGTGGTCCGACGAATATAGAGCACACTGAGAGATGCCAGCAAAGTGTATTTATCTACAGGGAGTTTATAGGATGTCGATAAAGAAACAAAACTCTGGGGAGACACAGGTCATGAAGCAATCAATATGATTCCGGCTCATTGTTGCTGTTCAATCAGAGCTGGAAAAGTCTAATTATGAACAGATCTAAGATGTTGTTTTTCACTTGTTCATCTGAGTCATCTCAAGAAAGGCTGTAAATATTTTTGCAAGCCTCTTTGTTAAGATGGTAACCCAAGCTTCACAGATTGCTTCACTATGCAAAAAGGGATCGTGTAAATTTGAAGTTAAGTGGCTACTTAACCAATTGCTTTAAGTTTAGCTTACGTGGAATATTTAAGCAAATCGGATTCCTTTTATTTTGATATTAAGGGTAATGCCAACTTAACTCAAATTATAGTTTTAAGGCAGCAGTATTTACTTCATTACATTTTCCAACAAATTAAGAAAAGTCAACATTAATTTAATTGACATTTTTTCTTTAAACCATATTAGCCTCCATTACAGGTCATGACCTTCTGTTGGAACACTAGCCGGTACATTGATTCTTGTCGAAAATGGTCAGCAGATCTCAAACCCCAATATGCATCTCATCCACATTTGACCAGAGGACATATGAACACACAGAAAAAAAGCACCCCACTGAAGGTGCTTACTGTATAAACAGAAGCCGCATGTAAGATACACAGTGAAAGTCACTCTGACAGGGTACTCTCAGAGCGCCACCTTTCACACTGACTCATGATGACCTATAATTAGACTTTGTTTCGTATAGACATGAAGACACCACATGGAAGCCAATCACAGCTTTGTTCAGAACGGAGCTTAGCCAACCGCGTCACTCCATGGCTTGTGACAGACGATAACATTGCAAAGCCCCACCCATCCCCACAGAACTACCATCTGCCTACTCAGCATCCATATGTTCATGATGACACACCACAGCAAGTCATTTTTCCCATATTATTAGTATTGGTGAGTCTGTCATCAACTGTCAAGATTTCTCTTAAAAATGTCTCAGTACACAAAGACTCAGTCAGAAAGCCCACCCACACAAACTAATGCATCGTGTGGGTGTAAGTACACCCTCTGCCTTTGAAAACCTACTGCTTTCAACCAGAGTTCTTTATGTAAGGCACTCCCTGCAGTGATCACACCAACTTTAATGAAGTAAACTTTGGTGAAAGTAGCTAGAGAGCTAGAAAAAGAACCCTTTGTTTGACCAGTATAAAATAACACAGAACACAGACACGGCATTATTTTCCACACAATGCCCTATAAAAGAAAGGCATTATTACTATGACATCAAGCACCCACATTATATGCATTCAACTATGTACTGTATTCTACTTTTACTGCACTAACGAAAAAAAATAATATTTTTACAAACTATAAAAATCCATTGCTTTTTATCAATTAAGTAAAACGTGGATACCTCGTTTGCCTTTCAGACAGAGTGCCCAAGTCGATGCCAGCCAGGAGATTACATATTCTCCCCATGTTTGAACTCCAGTCCAAAAACATGCTTCAGGAGAACTGAAGACTGTAAATTTTTCTTAGAGATTAGGGGTCTTTCATTCATTCGTCTTTTAACCTGCTTATTCCCTTTTTTTTGTTGGGGGGGGGGTACACTCTGGACAGGTCACCACTTCACTCACACATTCACACCTAAGGGGAAGATTATTCCATTAACCTGCCGCATGTTTTTAGGATTGTGGGGGAAACGTCCTTCCAGGAAGTTCAGGACCACAAAAGGGAAAAAGTGAGTTAGAAGATGAACAGATGAATGCTTTAACCCCACATCACCAAAAAGAATTGGAAAAAAACATAGAAGCCATTCCTCGCTTCCAGAAGATATACAATAATGGTTGTTTGAAATCTATCAACGGTCTACAAACGTTCAAACTGATAACACTTATAGATGTTATCCATCTGCGCAAGGAAATAACAAACGCTGGGTAAAAGTGTTTGAACCCTAGGCTCTAGATGGGGTTAAATCTTTACCATTGGCTTATAATGACCAATAAAAATAAATGGGAAAAGACAACAAAAATCAAGAAAAAAAAACATGAAAAATGTAGATTTGATTAACAACTTAATTTTTGTCATAGTAACAACTTAATTTTTTATGACATTACAGACCGCTCGCTAGCAACCAAACTGTTTACCCTAGCAACCAAATTTTCCTGGTACCAAACTCTTTGGTAAATAATAGAAACATGGAGCTTGGATGACATATACATTATAACATATAGTGACAAAGGCAACTTAATATCACTGACCCCTCGATAGTAACCAGGCTGTTTACCCTAGCAACCAACTTGGCAACTCAACTTAGAAAAAATCTTAGATGGGGGTTGGTTTATTTCCATCATAGTGCCACAGGGAACATTAAATTGGACATTATATTATGTCACTGACCCCTCCATAGCAACCAAACTGTGGCAATAGCAACCAATTGGCATATCCCTCTCTCAGCTTAGGAAAAAATTCAAGAAAGAACATAGCACTCACATGGTACAAAGAAGTGGACTCTGGATTAGATGTGTTCATGGACTCTTGACGGAGCACCTCCATCTGGAGAGTGGGGAAGAGAGAGTAATGTGTGGGGCTCCCACTCTTTTCACTTTTCTTCTTTCCACGTTTCCCAGTGTCTCTTTTCATGCTCCTCACTCCCAGATCAGGAGCTTTCTCCTCACTGACATACCGAAGCAGAGAGTTTTCTTTGAAAGAGAGAGAATGGTAGGTTGAGGAACAGGATATTATTTATGAATATTTGATGTACAGTATGTAAGAGTAGGCCATTTAAACATGATACAAAGACTCTAAAATGGTGTAATACTTTTATAATGCAAAAAACCCCAGAAGAATCCGATCCTGAAAATTCAGATGATAAAGTGTCTGTGGGAAGAGATGATAAGTAACACTACTCAAGTCTTTTGTACAGAGGCATAGCTTAGATTTAATTTCCTGCTCGACAGTACTTGCATGTATTATTCAGGGGCAAAACTGGAATACCTTCCACAAGGATTTTTCTTATTATCTGTGTACTTAACATGCAGGGTTTTATATTAAAAACAGTCCAATTTGTGGACTAATGATCCATCTAATGTAGCACATCCACTGGTGAGACCTTGATTTTCAGCTTTTGCTGCTCTCTTGAAAGGATGGAAGAAAATCAAAACAGCTAAAAAGCATTACAGGTTCCAAATGTTAACTAAAAGATCCACTTACACTTTCCATCGTTTGCTAAGAGCAGTAAATCATAATGAAATTATCATCCACAGCATGGACCTTTTCCAAGCTGTGTTTTGTTGAAAAGATGAATAGACTCGCATCAGTATTCAGTCAATCCAGCTTTCCAAGTGCCTCTCAAAATGCTCCAAACCTCAATGATTCATACATTGAATAGAGGTCTATCATTAGCTCTACTTAAGCCAGCACACTCATCCCAAATCAGTTGAAACCAATCAAACTCTGTGGGCTCATTCTTGTTTAATGAGCATAACAAGCTCATTGGTCACAGGACTATTAGCGAGCCACAGCTCAGGGGTCCCTCGTCTTTTGAGGAACCACCACTGCCATTGTTGGGTTTCCCTTTTCATACACCCAAGTTCACTGTTGCCCAGCAGCAGCCAATGAGATGTGAAACACTCAAAACAGCTCATGTCAGAGTTTCCATGGTAACCACATGTTTCTAGAAGTTCCCTGTTTCCCTCACACTGGTAGAAGTTTAGGAGGTTGCAGAAATTCAATTGCATATTCCATTATACCGTGGTCAATTTAGATACAATACGATACAACCCTACAGATAAAAGACCCTAGAGCAAAAAAAAAAAATCACAATTGTAAAAATGCAAGGGATTACCTTTTTTGGATAACAACTTAATTTCTTATTGTCAAAATTTATGTCAAAAAGGACAGGCTTCGTGGATTGAAAAAACAGAAATAACCAAACAGATATAATGGAAATGCTGAAGTTAAATACACAGGGAGATCAGGATTAATCGTAAAGATCAGGAAGTGATCAATTGCAAGCAAAGCTAGAGGAGCAGTTTTGGGGTACAGGAAGTGAGAGGAACACACAACATGAGTCCAGAGTGGAATCTAACAGGAGCTGGAGGTTCCTGCAATTGGCAAGGCATTGCAACCTCCGTGCTCCTGAGGGTTGGGGAGGAGACCATGCCCAACACAACAAACACAAACCTCGACCACCTGGAGAGGAGGAGGAGGAGTATAGCCCAACCAGAGCCGCAGGTGGAGGAGAGTCTAGAGGCACCAGCGAGGTGACCAGATGGAGTCCTCTGGAGTCGATGTATGACATTGGTGTCAAGGTTATAAAAGGTCAAGGCAAGTCTACAGGGTCTCAGATCGAGAGGAGACATGAGTAGGCAGAGCAAATGGCACCAGCAGCTAGCCTTGTGAGACTCAACCAACCCACACATCAACCACAGGAGTGACCAGTTCCCAGTGTAGACTCTCCAATTTCCTGAGATGCCCATGAGTAAGTGAGTGGTAAATCTCCACCCAGAAGTGGTGCAAGATTCCCAATTGGAATCCTGCTGAGGTATCTGGAGTGGAGCTGAACCAGGACTGGATTACCACAGTGGAGCTGGTGCCAGATGTGGAGTGACAGGCTCTGGTGTCTCTGGTGTGGGGTTTCTCAGCAGGCTCAGTAAGAAAACATTGCAATGGAATGTTTTCAAAGAGAAATTCAGATAACAATGGGCAATGACACACAAGGACCGGGGAGGATAAGTACATCAAGACTAGTAGAGGAGTGAATAGGAGAAAAATTAGAGCATGTGGAGAACTAACGAACATGATACAACTCGAGACACAGAGTATTGACAAGAGGTTCCAAAATAACCATCAACTATTGTACATCTTTTCATGCAAGTCTGACAATATGACTTTCTATGCTTACATTCCTGGAACCTGAAATGACAAATAACCTGCTGTAGGTGACCTTAATAAATCTTTACCCTTTCTGGGTCTCTCAGTTTCTAGTTAAGTCCTCATCCCACATTAGATCTGCTTTCTCCTTCAAATACCACTTTTTTCTTTGCCCACTGTTTTACCCTTAGCTGGCTGGTCCAACACTTGCATTTCTCTCTGGACTTTTGGGGGAAAAGAGAACTAGAGAACGCCAGGAAATAAAGAGAGCTATCAAACTATAATCTCCACACAATGCAGATAGGCCGAGCTGTTTAACATGATCAAGATGCAGCCAGGAGTAAGAGCCAGGTAATCAGCCTCTTTCTCCTCACTTAAAAGCATTCATATAAAGACACATACGTGCTACAAAAGAAAGGGATTTGGCCTACAAGTCCTGGAAGAGGCACAGAACGAAAACAACACATTAGCGTGGGAAAGCAGTAGGACACGAGAAGAGTGAGTCAGTAAAAAATGCCACCTACATAGCAGCAAAGAAGAAGAAAAAGAGAACACAATTTCCTAAAACAAGCTATACTACAGAACTAAAGTCACATTAAATGAGGAAAGTACACTCAGTATGGCTGGTGTATTGTGGGATCTATCATTACAGGTGCATGGACGGAGTTGCAATTTCAACTGATGGGGATTGTGAATTAGAACAGAACCAAGGCACAGAACAGTCACAAAGTACAAAGGAAATCAAAATGAAGCAAAATGTAAGGAGTGAATGCGACATGGACACAGTGAAACAGTGCTCCCCTCCAAAGAGACATGTATACATCCAAAAAGAGTTTAATGGGTGGTTTCTATTGGGCTGCAACAAGGTGCACATGCCTTGATTAAATACAGTGTTCTTCTAGGTGCTCTGGTACTGGAAAGGGGGAATTGTAGGAAGAATCCCGGGGAATTACAGGTTCTAAGTGAGTTCAGTCATCATTGGCTGGGATGTCTGTAGGGCCAGTTAGCCGGACAGCCGAGGTTAATCCACAGCAGTCATAGTTCCGGCCTGGTTTGGACCAAGGTGATACTAAAGAAAGGTCTAACAAAATATTCTTTTGATCACTGACTGGTCAGTTGTTGAGCTCACTGATTGGCCGGAAAGAATCATTACCGCATACGTCTTTACAAAATGTGTCACAAAAATGTGGTAAAACCACATCGCTAAATAAAATCAAGCAAACTCTTCTGCCACTTGTTCTGCTTTTTAAATGAAAATGACTTGACCATGTAAATGTTACACTTACCAGCATTCATATCACATTTACGACACCAAGCGGAACTAGTTAATTAGATGTAGTTGAGTGGCAAACCCAATCAGAGCAAATACTGGAAGTCGGTGGAAACGCAAAGATGAATCATGGCAAATCAAGCTAAACCCAAGTCCAAATCCTGTAGAAAGTGGCATAAGTGTCAATAATCTTGTCTTGTATCTTAGTATACTGTATCCTTCAGTCAACCAAAGAAATTTCTAATCTCCCAACTGTCTTCTACAACATTTTTTACCTCTTTTACACACAACACGTCTTTTCTTTTGCAGTAAATTCAATCAGTCACTAATTAAGACAAAAAATTCAATCACTTCGAAATTTAAACATTGGGAAGCACTGTTAGCAGTAGATGGATAAGAACAGACAGAATCTCCCAAAGTAAAGTAGGTGCTAACACCACATTTTCTATTCATACAGATGCCCAAAATGAAACTACTCTACAAATAAATTTTGATGCAACAGTTTTATTGGCAATGTGTCTATGTTTTTAAACCCAGCAATTTCATTCAGAGTTATGGGCTCTGAGAAGCCAACTGAGACAATCTGGGGCCAGAGACACACACAGACACACATCTACACTGTAGATGCTCAGAGGCTGCTGCTGGTATCCTGGCATTGCATGCAGAGTGCCCACGGGAAGTAATCAGTAATGCCCAAAGAAGTTGAGAGCCACCATGCAGTGAGGAGAATTAAACCCATGGAAAACAGTCCTTCTGAATAAGAGCCAAGGGAATGCAATCACAAAGAAACAAAGGAACAATGAAGGGGAGTTCGGACAGAATGAGAAAGATAAACAGTTTGAAAAAGAATAAAGTACACATTAAAATTGACAACATATATCTAAAAAGAATTTAGTCATTGAATTCAGTAGTGTGATTACAGTAGTTTGCCATAAATATTTTATTTATATTTTATCATTATTTAGTCAAGAAATATTCATCTGATTAACAACGTTTTGGGAAAGACCTATTTTTCTTTGAATAACAATCTCATCCTATTTCTCCTGATGCAACCAAGCCCACTAGAGCAGAGAAGCTTGATAGAGTTGGAAGACCACAACTCTTGGTTTTGTGTATTCAATACATGCTTTGAGATTTGAGTTCCAGAAGACTGAAATATAGAATCAAAGCTTTAGAAAAGAAGCTTTAAGAAGCTTCTGTACTCGGCAAAAGAGAAAAAGAACTCGTCATCTTTTCACATAACAGCTAATTGTGGATTTCATATATGTCAAGATCTAGTAGAGGCCATTGAGGCCCAAAAGTCAAACCGATCAGTGATGGTTGAGGGGTCATGTCATCTGCTGGAGTGGGTCCATTGTCTGTCATTGAGTCCAGAGTCAATTCAGCTGTCTACCATGACTTTTTGGACCAATTCAAGCTTCTAGCAGATTTTGGCCTACAAAGGCAAAATTACCTGGTTTAAAAGTCATGGAATAACTATATTTGATTGGACGGCAAAGTCGCCTGCCTTAATGGCAGTTGAAAATCTATGGGCTGTTGTCAAAAGAAAATGAGGGAACAGATTCTTAGAGATGCAGATGAGCCAAAGGAAAATATCAATGAAACTATTGCGCCTCAACAGTTTTGAAGGCTGATTGTCGCCACATTCATTCTTTAAAAGAATACAATACACTACATTAACACACTTTTCAGAAGGCCAACATGTGTTTAAGAATATTATTTATGCCACATGAAATATTTTAATATTGTGAAATACTGGTTCTTTAATCTTTTTTTAATTTTGAATCCACAATGATTACACTGGAACAAATGAAGACTATTTAACTTTGTGTGATGTGACTTGTTTCACTTTTTGAAACGAATTATTGAATTTTCGATCACCAGTCGATTCCACCTGCCATTTAGTTGGTTTCAACACATAGGTTCATGATCAGACATTCAATTCTACCTTTTTTCAGACTAAACACGGTGTATATGACAGTTCATTCAAAACTGTGAATGAACAGCTGTCAAAATATAGAGGAGTTATTCACTGTAACCTAAATATTGTAATCTCACCTCTTCGACCATCTCTCTTCAATCTACCAGGGTCTTCATAGTCAGGAACCCAGTTATATTCCACAGGCATTGAAATGGGCCTCAGACGACCTGAAAGCACATCCATGCATATGATCACTCATCACATTGAGAGTATGTGAATATGGAAAGGAGGACAGAGGCGGAAGAAAAATGACAGTTTACAGTCCATATTCTTCACAGACATCAAGGTAAGTATGACAAAGTGTCAAAGTGAATGTGGTCATTTTTTTCCAGACAAGCAGTGTGTCAGCAGTTCTGTGGCACTGCAGAGGCTCACGCTAGCTTTTAACAACTAGAGCAGAGCTCTCAGGTTTTGGATTTAATGACACATACCCACACACGCACACGCCTGCACACACTCACAACATACAAACCAGCTCCCTAGAGTTTAATTAAAGAAAATCTGAGAACAACTCTTTAAGCGGAAAACTAGTTACAGATTTTACTTTCTATATAAACATCAAAAACATTCAAATGTGCAAAGCACTTCAAAAGATTCTTTTGAGAACATAAAACAGACATATTATCAAAACTATATTTCCTTAGTCTCCATTATTTAACTACAGATGTTCAGTGAGGTATTGTACCTCAAACACACTTGAAATGTGTTTCTTTGTCAAAATGTACTCATTTAGGTATAGACAAATTGCAATAGATCATAAAAATACTTTCAGGTAAAGATTAAGCAAAGGAATAAACAGAATAATGACAAAAAGCCTTGTGCCTGTGTTTATCTACGTACCGTAAGTTGATGTGCTGTCCCGACGGGATGTTGTTGGTCCGTGGCTAGGGTCATATTCGTAGCAATAAAGGACAGCATCCTCTTCCATGACAGGGAATCGCCGTCTATATTCATGATCCAGGAATGAGTTAGGAGATTCTGAACCTTTTGCAACAATTACCCCACCATCACCAGGCAGACCACCCTTTTCATCTCTAAACAGAATATAAAAGATAAGCATTCCATTTATTCATTGTTTGCACACTTTACATATCTTCTTTTGTTCATGATTGGTCGTAATTGATCAAGATTAGGTGTTGTAAAAGATCTTATACAAATGAATCAACACAGAAACGAGCATTTTGAGCATCGAGAGTTGAACTATGGGTGGAATTGGTGCCATGACCCAGATTGGATTAAAGTATACAGTGTTACCCCAAGATACGAATGCTTCAGGTTACGATAAAATAACGTTTATAACTTGGAAAGTGCTGTTGCACCTCCTCCGACACTTCGCTTCACTGTCAAGGTACATTTTCACATTTGTGTACGTATTTTGCATGCATTTTCTTATCATTTATTACATTAACAATGTGTAGATTTAAGGATTGAAAAAACGTAACTTGATTTTTCTCTGGTTTTCAATTTTTTTTATCAACTTAAACTGTTGTTTCTAAGAGCTGTTGCACGGATTAGGCGTTTTACATGTAAAACTTGCTTTGAGATATAAACACCACCCTGGAATCGATTAATTTCGTATCTCGGGGTACCACTGTATACCACTATACTTGAGGCCAACAACAAGAATAAATGTCACTGACTTCATTGGGCTCATCAAGAACTAACAGAAGCTGTTTTGTTTAGAAGTATCCGAACTAAAGCTGGTTTAATTTAGTAGAGTCTAAATTGGACAGCTTTGTGGGTAAAATGTACTCCCTTGTTTGGAAAACAAAACTACTTAAGTGCATAAATAAATCCACACGGTGCAGGGCTGTCGTGAGTTTCAGTTTAGCATATCTTTACCCATTTTGGCCATGCAACATTCCAATTTAGAAGACTATTGGTCATATAAGTCCATAACCAAATCTGTATGAAAGTTAAAAAAAAATAGAATTACCTGGGTGTGTACGGCTCAGTTGGAGGGGGTGGGATGAACAGGTCTTGGAGGGCGGAGCTATCTCGTTTTGAGGGTGTGCTAATTGTGCTGGTGGGAGTGGCAGAGCTGCTGGTGGGACTTCTGGGAACGACTGGCTGCTAGGCAGAGGGGAAGATTGAACAAAAAAAAAAAAAGAAAAGATCAGAGCTTCCTTCAGCTATGAGCTCATACTACTGGTAAAACATCTGAGAGCACAATTAAATGTAATGATGAGTTCTGTTCGAGGAAATGACCCAGACACTGGTATCTGCAGACAGTCACAGGGGTATAGGTGAAAGATTAATAGGTCTCTAAGTAATTTGACATCAGCACACTCCCACAACCATGCTGCCTGCAGTAAACAGTGCCCAGGGACCTAAGGGTCAGGATGCTTTGACATAATGAATGGGATGCTATGGAAACGTTTGAAACATCTCTAGAGAACACAATGACTTTACGGAGAACTGGGAGCGGGGGTTGTGACACAAACTGAACTGTTGAATGTGAAGACATGACATGCTCTGATGGAGATGTGCAATGAGTATAGTAGCCACTAAGAGTAAGAAGAGACTTGTTTGGGAAAATGGCTAAAAATGTATGAATCAAACTTTAAAAAAGAAAATCTCTGGCACAAATCCAGGTTCCTAATTGTGATCAAATTTTGTGAAATAGAATAAAAATAATAATTTCAAAAGACACAAATCAGTGAACAAAATTAACAAAAGCCTTAATTACCGGTAGATACTATTTAATAGAGATTTAATAAGAGCACTTTCAGTATCTTTCTGTTCTTCACTGGGAACTACATTCTCAGTCACATGATGCAGAAGGGACAATAATAAAAAGTGTGCATATCTCAGAGTTCCAGAGGAGTGTTTATGGTGATGTTCCCTGAATTGGATATTTGTTCATGAAGTGATCACGCTCTGCATTTTAGATCTCATGCTACGTCTGCATTCACAAACCTACATAAGTCACCTGCAACTATCCAGCTAGGTTTTTACTTTCTACTAAATGATTTTTCCATTTTTTTAGCTCTTGACGTGAGCTTTTGTTAAAGGACTGTAGCAACTCATGTGCTCCTTTCATGTACAAAAGTACATTGTCAGAATTGTTGCTTTTTCCACAAGGAGACAAACTTGTCCTCCACTGCGCATTTTCACTGGTGATGAATTATCATACCTCCCTGTTTTGGATGTTAAATAAAGCTTAAACAAAATCCTTAAAAAATCACCACAACAAAGACAAGACATAAATATTCTCTTTGCAATATCCACTTGTGTTTAATGTGCACACACATACCTACACACAACCCCAACTGACTTCCAAATTAAGAAGATATATACAGCTGATTTTATGGCTTAGTAAAAAAAAAAAAAAAAAAAAAAAAAAAAAAACAGTATCTTTGGCACAGTAACCCATTTAGATTATATATATACTCTCTGAATGTACTGAACCGTTTCGGTGCGGCCTGTACCGTTTCGTATATTTTTTTTATTAAATAATATACATTTATTTGGCTAATTTATATATATATATATATAATTATACTATATATAGTATAGTAGTATATATTTATACTACATAGCTCGATTTAGATGAATAAATATTAGATCTACAGACGATACATGGATGTAACTAATAAAATGTTGTAATATCTACACAAAATACTAGTTAGTCATGCAAAATGTACGTCTCAAAGAAACGAATCTGTGCATGTGCAAAACAAAGCTACATTGCATTGCCATTTTTGCATATCATTAAGAGTAAGTGTTTCTTTATACACGTCTGTGAGGATGTTGCTTCACTGGTTATGGTTACTGGTTACTGGCACTGGTTACTGTTTGTGCGTGTGATTTTGATATTAAAGTCGGTTAAACACTCTCAATATTAGCTTATTTTTATTTAGTATTAAGATATTACGGTTTAGATTTAGATTACCGGTAATTGTACATAGTAGTCTTAAGCATTGTAAGTTTTTGAAAGTTTCATGTTTTTAAAAAAATATACAATCAAGAATTATTACATTTATAGTATTTATATCTCCATAGAACAAGTATAATAGTTTTTTACTTAATTATATTGATTACATCAGATCGATATAAGTAGAAATTACTCAACGAAATGGTATAGGTAAAATCATAACCACTTTGTTGATTCTACTCAAAGATGTTTTGTACATTTAACTAAATTTCTCACATTTTAAATTTACTTAAACAACCTGTGTGGAAAAACTTGCAAGTCAATGTTACTTTTCTTTTTGTCATTGTAAGAAAGTTGGTTTCCTAATTGACTCATTATGCATGAAGACTCCAATCTGTACCAAACCAATTCAATATGCTTAGGATTGGTAATACTAATTGTTACTGCAGCAACAAAATTTTAATTCATAAATCTTTTCAAGTACAGGGAGACCCATCAGAAGGAATGGAGTTTGTGTCATGTCCCCATCTCTGACAGGCAAGGAGGAGGTGAGTGATTAGGGGACGGAGCAGTCCCGAACAATGAAAGCTTTGGGTAGCAGGGGTCCGAATCCTACCTGCAGGGCCAGGGGTTTCCACCTCATGTTCTTAAGTAAGGCTGGGGCCGAAGTGAGAGTACTCTGGGGACGCTTTTTCAGAGTCAATGTCACACCGGCAGGGTCCCCTCGCAGAGAGTTTACCAAGTTTTTCAACTGCCAGCCCACCTACAGTAACAAACACAGGGTCAACATACACAGACTCCACAAGCACACCACACAGAGACACCACCGGACAGGAAATAGGCTAATGTTTGCCTAAATTCACCTATTTGTTGTGAATGCACTTCCGATTCACTTCCTGTAACCCATGCTTGTCTTTACTAAGTGGAATGAATGATATTTGTTAACCTTTCAGTTGATTGCCTAGTGGCTCATAATATTTCAAGTGGCCTTTTTAATTTTGTAGTCCAAATGATGAATCTTGAAAGAAATGACTGCAAAAATAGATCAAATATTTCAGCATATGAAAAGTAAATTGTTACTAAACCATTCATATAAATGAGTCTGCAATCAACTGGATTAAAGTATTCATGTTATGCTGATATATATGTTTGCCGTTTGCAAATTTAGCAATTAGCTAAAGGCATTTTTAAGATACTCTTGTTTATCTTATAGATTAATAATTAATCTAGTTTAATTCATAATATTTTTATAAATGCACCAGAAGGGATTTTACAGTAAGTAATTGAGCTAAAGCATTTAATTGTTATCCAAAATTTAAAAGAAATAAAGAAAATTTCATAAAATATCTAAATTGTACAGTTTTTTTTCTATCAGTGAGAACCATTAACTGTATTCTGCCATGTGTGTATAGAGCTAATAATATTAACACTAATAATATTAAATACATGACAAATTCTCTAAGGAGGTTAAGATAAAGTAAAGACAAAATGTGACAAACTCGTCAAAAAAACAGCCACAAGTAAACACCACGCATACACACAGTACAGAGATGGGCTGGTTATATGTTCCTGATCTGGTGAATTTACATAAAGAACACAGTATAGCGTTCACTCATGGTTGCTGAGGTTGATGCAGTGCATGAACCGCTTGTTGTTACGGTAATTGTCTGTGTGTTTTTTACGACAAACTGAATTCATTTCGAGCACGTTGGCGCAGCTTTTATCCAATAATGAGGGTGACAACAATCTAATTACATGGGGATTAATGAGGCCTTAGTGTTACTGAGCTTTCACCGCAGCAAGAGCCCAATTTCATTCACCCGGGTTCCATTCAAACTCGTGTAAAAGTTCAATCATTTTGCTTCAGATTGAAACAGAAAACATATTTAAGGTATGCTTCATTCTAAAAGGGAAAAACTGTAAAGCGGTAGTTGATTAAACATTTACATGTTTTGGGACTAACTTCTGGTTGCCACAGCTTACACTACGTATATATTGGAGATATTTGCTCTGCTCTTAAAACTCTGCTCTTTTTTTTTTAATCTTTGGTGATCTTAATCGCATGAACATCCATGTCAGAGAATTTCCCCTAAGACCCTGAAGTACTACTAATCCTATATGAAATTTGATGTTTGCAATCTCACTTTGTGTCCACTTTCAGATAGAAAAGAATTTGTTTTACTGTTTGGATTTTGTTTTCAATATGGAACTTTCCTTTTTTTTGCACCTTGCACTTGTGTTCTATGTATTAGTCTTTCACTTATTTACCTTGACGTTGAATTGCTGTTCTAATCAAATTTGTCAAAGAAGCAGTCAATCTAAATTAATTTGTCTTCCACCCATCTATTCACAGAAGGTTCTGTCACCCATCATCACCAAAACTTGATGTGTAATACTGTACATGGAACTATGAAACCCATTTTGGAAGTGTTAAAAAATAATATTAGCTATAAAATAATTTTTATAAGAAAAAAGGCAAACATGTAAACTTTTTATCTCAGTTTTGACTTTTGAAGTCAAAATTTCAACTTTTGTATCTCAAAAAAATCATCTTTTTATCTGAAAACTTTTTCATCTAAAAAAATTGACTTTTCATCTCAACATTTGGACTTTTTAAGTCGACATTTTGACTTTCGTATCCCAAAATATTAACTTTTTATCGAAAAATATGTCAAATTTTATCTAAAAGTTTCAACTTTTTGAGCCAAAATTGTTTGAATCTCAAAATATAACTTTTTCATCCCAGAATTTCAATTTCCATCTATCGATCCATTTTCCAATCCCTGTCGGGGTCACGGGGGTCTGCTGGTGCCTATCTCCAGTGCACATTGGGCAAGAGGCGAGGGTACACCCTGGACAGGTCGTCGGTTCATCGCAGAGAATTTCAATTTTTAATCTGTAAATTTTTAAGACTTTTCAAAATTTCAAGTTTTCAGTTTTTAGGCTATTATATATATATATATTTGTTTACCTGGCGGAAATGGGCTTTTATATGAAACTGTATGCTTAGGTTGCACAAAATAAAACTGAAGGATTTGATTGTTTTTTAAAGCCTAGTTGTGTTTAGCATTTCTGCAAAATGTTTTCAGTAAAACCATCAACTTTATTGAACCGGTGTAATGCACAAAACAAACCTATGGGGTAACTTCTCAATCCCCAGAGGACCCTAGATACTAGTAATCCCATAAAGGGCTTTAGTCTGTATTTTTTTATTCCTGATATTCAATCAAATGAATTTACAATTTTGTACAAATAAAAATCTGAACAGTATTTCTTATATTCTATTCAAATAATAAAGATATTTGTGGGTGAAATTCCCTTTCAAATATAGATAACTTAAGATCAAAGGAGATAAAGAGAAAAGAAACTAATATTTTCAAAGAATTATTCCGCACCTCTCACACATCAAACACAAGAAATCCAAGCATAATACTTTGACGAGTTGATACCCTACAGGCATACCTGCACAAAACATCCTCATGAATTATTAGAAAGCAACTGCACAAATTATTGGAGTGTGTACTTACAAATACACTTAAATATAATCAACAGATAGATAATGAACTTAATTAACTGTCTCTACGGTGCCCCTTCAACACTCTCCAGCAACACTCTAAATACATTTAAAAGCCTTAGCTTCACACAACACATAAAAACACATTACGAATTATGATTAAGGACTCCTGGTACTAGAACCATTACATTTAAATTTGTCAGAGTACTTAAAAACATGCAAAAACATGCTGAAGAGAAGAGTGAAAATGTTCACGGGAATCGCCGCCCATGTGGGTTTTTCATTAAAAAGTGGATGAATGGATGAACGGATGAAATAATGGAAATGTTTTTGGGAGTTAGACTGACACTCACCACCGTCTGATGGTTCACCTGAATCACTTCATCACCTGCATGGATCTTTTTGCAGCGATCTGCAGGGGACTAAAAAAGTAACAAATGTAAAAAGCCTCAAAATAATATTAGCCTAAGGAATAGTGAGAAAGCATAAAAATGGCTATATTATACAAAGTGTACTTTTTTGAGAGGCCGGGAGGTGTCATAAGTATAGCACGGCATAAATATGACATCCTGTGAGTTGTGCGCATACATCAGGTGGACGCATAAGTAGCGCAGTAGCCCTGTTAACAGTTTTTATCAGGGGTATGATCCACCAATTATATTAAATAGTCACGGGCAAGGAACCACCAAAAGGTTTTAGTGACTTGAAAGCAAAGTTTCAAGATGTGCTGTTCAAGTTCTTTTGAAGCACAAAGAAATGGGCAGCGTTGAGGATAGTAGTCATCCTTCAAGTGAACTTGTGCAGCAGATGCAAGACGCATCAAGCTAATCTCCCTTTGAAAATGGTAGATGCCCTGCAGTGTAGACCCAGTGTAGTCTGCGAGAAGTGGTCTTCATGGAAGCGTTGCTGACAAAAAAGTTCTACCTCTGATGTGGAAACAAGGCCAAGCTACTAAAGTAGGGAAGAAAACATAGAAACTGTGATGCAAAAATGGCAGCAGGTGCTCTGGACTGATGAGTCAAAATATTGGCAGTTTGTTCATCGAAGGGCAGTACAATGATGAGTGTCTGCAAGAAAGAGTGAATCACGGTGGAGGGTCCTTGAATGTTTTGGTCTGCATTTCTGCAAATATAATTGCAAAGTTACTCATGTAAATGTTGTTCTCGATGCTGATAATGTAGTTGATCTACCATTCTGTGCTCTTGATTTACAGCGATCTACGTTCCTACCCTCATCTGTAGTCATGTGCTCTGGGTCATGACTGAAGAATAAGACCTCGGATACAAGTGGCAAAAAATAGCATGTTTAGAGATAGGGTGAGGAGCTCTGTCACTTGGGAGGAGCTTGGAGTAGAGTCGCTACTTCTTTGCATCGAGAGGAACCAGTTGAGGTGTTCCAGATGCCTCCTGGATGCCTCCCTGTTCCAGACATGTCCACCCAGGAGGAGGCCCAGAGGAAGATCCAGGACTCGATGGAGAGATGATGTTTCCAGATTGGCCTGGGAATGCCTCGTTATCCCCTGGTAGAGCTGGAAGAAATGTGAGGGAGCTCCAGGCTTCTTTGCTCAGACTGCTGCCCGGACTTGGATGAGAAGACAAAGATGGATGGATGCATGGGCATATCTATCAGGCAAAACCCTCAAATTTATCTCTGCAGCAGGTCAATGACCCCAAACTTAAAACAAGTTCAGTAAGATCAATCTTAGGATAAAGAAAATATTGGAAAAGTGGGCATGGCCCTCACAGAGTGACTAGGTTTACATGAAGAGACAGAGGTTTTTGAGAAAGCCCACACCCACAGCAGATGTTTGGAACAACCTAGTCTCATGTAGCCAACAATCCATGGGTGTGACATCCAAAAATGGTCTGCATGTGTTCCAAGAAGAACTGCTCTTGTTTTTGATTGACGTTTATTCATTGGTGAAAATAAAGATTTCCAGTTGCGTTTTTCAGCATTTTTCACACCTGCCTAAAGCTTTTGCCCAGATACAGACCTTATTAGAGGTCACATTTAAGAACAGATTGCTACAATACTGTAAGTGTACTGTATTCCAGGTGATGTTCATCCATATGACAAGATCTAAGAGCTTTCAGGCACATCGTTTGTTGTGTAGCTGTGTGATCAATATATCTTTTGATTCTAACAGTACTTTGTTCTATAGCACACAGCCCAATAGAAAGACGGATGAACAAGAGCATCATGATTAACACAGCTTGCCACTTACCCCCTCTGTGGTTCCTGTGATTACATGAAGACCATCGTAAGTGGATTTGATGTACATTCCCTTAGAATATAACAGATACAAATAGATCAGTATATATATTTTCTTTTTCATAGAACTCATTTTGGCACTCTAAAAATCCACTTATTATCACAGTTACATTTATGTTTTGATTAAATTAACAACAATTAAGTGTGATTTGGTTACTTTTCCCCCTTTCTGCTCCATTCATTTTTTGTGATAATATTTATTAATAGATTTCTTTGATCAACTTCATAAAAAGACAGTGTTTACATTGTTTCATAATGTTGATTTCTATATTGAAGTATAAAACATATTTCACAAACATTTACTTCATTGATTTTACATTTTGGACTCATTTTTGTCATTTGTTGTCGACGTGTAAAAAGTACACGTTAATCTCTGTTTCTACCTATTTATAGTGTTATCTATAGTTATAAGTTAAAATTATATTTATATTATAATATAATTAGAATATATTGGTTCACACTCAGTAGCCATCTGGGAACCAAAATGAGGAAATATTTAGTATTATTAATTATATAAATCTTGTGAACTAAACATTTCAAAGATATATCATTTCAAGCATTTAAAAGAAATGTTTTTCTTCTTCTTCTTCTTCTTCTTCTTCTTCTTCTTCTTCTTCTTCTCCTTTCAGCTGCTCCCAGTTTAGGGGTCGCCACAGAGAATCATCCGTTTCCAAATTTGAAAGAAATGTTTTTAAACTAGTATAAAGGACTTTCTTGGTTCCATTTTTCACAATCCCCTTCACCCAAATTCCTGCTCTGTAATTGTGTTTCCAATGTATATTTTGTTGTGTTGTTAAGGGAATATAATCTGGAGTTAACAAAGGTTTGTCAATGTCTTCACAACATTTTGTTTATCCGGATTTTTGTAATTTCAACCTCTTTTTGAATTAATTCAATATAATGCCTTTAATTAAAATGAGCGTTTGGCTCCACCATCGCTTTTCCTAAACAACAAGTGAAATTGACTGAAACTATGAAAACAATTTAGATTCCCATCAGGAAGTGAAAAAATGGCCAGAGGCAGTTTTAAAGCTTACCAGCCCCTCTGTAGGTTTTATATTGGCCAGCTGAACCACCTCCAGATGAGCCGACTGAGAGACCAGAGGGTCGGAAGAGAGTGAGATGATGTGGTCACACACTCCAGATAGAGTCTTGCACTAGAGAAAGAGAAAGAGGGATGATTTAAATGCAAATCTGGTAAAAGTCAGAGTTCTTGTGTCACGTTACAGTGTCTTGTTGTTTTACACGACTGAAGGAACAAAGTCCTGGAAGAGCAAAAACTAACACTTCCACTTCATCATCTTATTCTGATGAACTGAAAGAAATTGGCACAAAAACCACCACCTACACAATTTATCTCAAAATACTATTTTTATCTTTCCCACTTTTCATATTTTCATGAAAACAAGTGCGACTGTGTTCTGTGTTTTGGGAGACCCAGAATTATATTTAGAATGACTAAATATACAAATATCTGTAACAAGTATTTAAATAATAAATAAAATAGATATTTTAAAATATATTTTTCTTATGTTTATTTTATGTTTCTGTATTTCTGTTTCCATATGCTAATTATATGGCCTGACCCAACTTCCATCTAAGTCAGTATTGGTTTTATGAGAATTGATCGGCAATAAATAAATGGGGTATAGTGGAAATAAATAAAAATGAAAAATAATAGAGAAAATAAAATCACCCAATACTAGTTATTTTTCTTTTATTTGTACTTATTTGTAATGCTGTAATTTATTTTATTCATACATTTATTTATATTTTATTTTTTTATTGAATGGATTTTTAGTCCACCACAAAGTATTATTTCATTGTGAATAAGATCAGATGTTGTATTTCCTGTTGCTTTTACTGATCTCACATGATGAGATAATTTAAAGCCGATCTATGTTTCTACACTCACCAGTGTTCTAGAACTTCAGGTTAAAACATAATATTTGGACACAAGTCTTATAAATGAGTTAAATAATTAGGCCTTTATTTAGAGATTTTAGATTTGATGCCACTTAAACACCTTTCAACTGAAAGGAGATGTCAGGAAAGACCCAGAACAGGAGGTGGAGGATGGATTGTAATATGCAATAAAAAAGATATATTAACTCTTCCCTTCACACCTTCATCCACTAGTCCACCTGCTCTTCCAAAATGTTGCTGAATGGTGGTGTAATCTTTGTTTTTTGGGAAATTAATCCTTTGAAATATGTCTAGGTCCATCAGCTTCTCTTTAGGTACCCACTGTGTTGCATGCTTTGTTTTCTTATTCAACTTCTGATGATTTCGTCTGCAGTTATTGATGTGTTTGTTTCTCCTCCTCCAGTCTAAGCTGTACATAGGTGCTGCTGGGAAATGAAATGTTCCGCGAGTTGGCGCAATATGAAAGTATTTATAGCTGTGGGACTTGGTGAGAATGACAGCTGTGCTCAGCCCAGCAGTCTGTGGGAACAACAGGACCAACTGCACAAACACACACCTCTGTTTGCTGTGAGAAACCAGAGCCAAGCTTACAGAACCTCACCTCAGTCCAGGAACTTGTACAACACACATTAAAAACAAGGTCAAGTGTGGAACAACTATAACAATAGCTGTTTCATGCACATTTTGGAACATTGCATTAAAAAACCTTAGATGAAAACACCAAGATCCGCATAAATTTGGAAAATGAGCATTAAAAAATGATGCGCACAAATTAGTAAGATAAACTTTTTTTCCAATAAGAAAAAAAATTTGCATAAAACCAAATAAATCCGAGTGAAATGCAATGGCAATGTGTTTTTCTGTCGGAACTGGGGCAGCATTAATGGAATAACCAACAGACCATTTTGAAATGTTGCTTTGGTCATTCTAAAATTCAGTCATCAAAGTGGTTCGGGATTATCAGCTCCCAGAACCCTTGACCGCCTGCATCCCCAAAGAACAGTCTCCCGCCTCCAAAAGCAAGATGACATGACTGCGTATATTGCGTTTAGTTTCCAAGTAAGTTATTTCATATGAAAAAAAGCCTTCTCCGAATGCAGCAACCTCCATTTTTATTATGATATTAGTTATGATTTTGCTCCCTTTGACTTTTTTCGCAAATATTTTATGCAATATTCCAGTTTTGCGCATAACTTTAATTAACATCTTTGGATGGAAACTTTGCTAATGACGGAAACCAAATGAAACCAAAAGCTCTTTAAACTTCTAACAAACGTACTGTAATTGAGTCTTTCGTTAAAACCCTCCGAGCAGACAGTGGATATATTAAATCGTCCTAAAAAATAAAACACAGTTAAATAAATCTTGTTTAAAAGAGCGAAATGAAATGTCTTTTCAAATCCCTCTGTGGTCATCAAATCATTGATGAGACTGTGGCACTCAGTGAACAGAGGATGTGCAGAGGCATCCTCCCAGTCCTTCCTGCACACGAAGAAATGAGGACAGAGCTCACAGGAGAAACATTAGAGCTCATTATCAGCCTCATACTGCAGCGTAAAAGAAAAAAAACACTTACCACATGGAGAATCTTATTTTCAGTTTCATATACGGTGCATTCCTGTGAAGAGGAGAGAGAATGATCATTGATCTCATTTTAAACCATTTAGACCTCTAAAACACATAAGCGCCCACACAGAGAGTTTGAGACAACATTTACTGAGCAAAGAATCTCTACAGATGAGCTAATCTTTCAAACAGCTGGTTCACTGTGCTCAGAAACCTCTCGCCTCTCTCTCTTGCTCTCGGATGCTGATCTAATAGCAGATAGTGGAACAGAGGAGAGCCCCGGGCTTCATTTAACATTCAGGCCCTGATGGAGACATTTGAAGGAGCTCCAGAGCTCCCCAATGAGGGCTAGGGATGCTGGAAAAATTCATGGAGAATAACATGCCAGATGTTTAGATGTGATTCTACTGGTGCCATGACCCGAGGACTTAGATTGGGTCTATGAGGGGATTTCCAGAGATATTTGCCTGTACACTGATAAAAAGCCAGGTGTTGCGTCCTCTGTTAAATGTTACACTACACTGTAAACATTCATTGGCCTGTGCGTATTTGCCAGGTGCGATTCATCAGCCTGCACACTTAAATGTGCCGCAGATAAAGAAAAGAGTAGTCACCCAATCAGCAAGGCAGCAGTGGATGGACACTGTGAGAGCCACTGTGGATTGCCAAAGGGGCCCAGGAGGTGCCCACTGACCGAGTCAATAGTGTGGTCGTCGCCAGTTGAGTCACTGGGGCTTGGCTGGATTCCACAGATGAGGGTGTCGGGTGCTGGACAGCCCAGAGTTGACAACAGGGCACATGAATCCAGTGAGCCCGGAGCCCAGAGCATGCCGGATGCACCAGCACCACGGAACCCAACACCTCTGGTCCAGAAACCCAAGCGCCACTGGACAAACAGGGTTCTCCACTTCGCCCACAGTTCGATTTGAGAGACACAAGACCATGTCAGCAGCAGCTAGGTCATCAAGTTTGATTTGTGTCTTAAGTGAAATCTGAGCATCCAAATCTAAAAAAACTCTATTAAACTTGTCATGTTAAAATGCGTTACCTGGAGAAATCTGCCAACGTTCACATCTGGATCACCAACTTAACATGGTCACGTTTAACATAAATTAATTTAAATTCTTTATTTCCTTGTTTCTGTTGGCGGCTTCTGTTGGCCCTGGACACGTAATCCTCTGTTGAGATTTATTTGGTTGAAAAACCATCTAATATCCATCGTTTCTGCTTTTCTCTTGCAAAGCGTCTCTGGCTCAATACACAGACAGTGTGGCGCAAACACCTCAGATGAGAATTGCCAATAAAACCGGATGCTCCAACCAACCGTTCTTTCTGATTTGTCTTACCATAATATAATCATTTCTTTAGTGCCTGAGGATGGTGTTTACAGTACTACAGATGCACTTCCTGCCACATGGGGAAACGGGGAAGAAGAAGACAATGACAGGGAAGAAATCAAACAACACATCAACAAAATCCTGGAGTTTAATACTGTTGGTGAATGATCACAGGGAGCTGTTTGACTGTTGAAATGTGGAGAAAAGAGACTTTTTTACTGTTTCCTGTGCAAAGTTCCTTTTATGCAATAAATTTAATGTTTTTACATTATTCATCTCATCATGGTATTTTTCCCAGGTTAGTCTTGAGGGTAACATTTGATAATCTGGTGGGATTTTCAAGAATTTTATAAATTCCCAAAACAGAGTTCCCAACTGTTGTTCCCAACTCTCTTCCCAACAACAGAGCGCATTTAGAACAGCAGAGTTTACCAAAGGGGAACGACAATTAAAAAACTCATCATCAAAATAAAACTGTTAAATAAAAGAATAAATCAAAACATAAAAATTACTTAAACAGCTGCAAGAACAAATGTGTCTAGATTTACGCGTGTCAGTAGCAGCATGTCTTCATTCACTTGTCACAACTCATTACAGAGTCTAGGGGCAAGTTCTACAAATGCCCTGTCCCCTCTAGTCTTCGATCTGATTAATGAGACTGTCTCATATCAGGTTAATGATGGACTTTCAAGGTTTTAAGAGGAGAAAGTATTTGTGGGAGTGAGTTTTAAAACATGGTTTTAAAACATGTCTAATCTGTACAGGTCCAACTGTAGTGCCAATGCAGGTATTCTACAAATGTGTTTCCCTATCCTGGTCAATAACGTCTAGCGTCTATGTGAAGGAAAGGAGGGACATCTCCAAAAAAAATTAATCTGGATACGGAGAGAGTTGTTGGAAAGTGCTCCTAACTACGAAATTACATTGTTTGGTCAAACACAGATCCAAGTCCATTGTGACTTCATCCAAGAGGAAAATTGTTTGAATTACACTTCCATGAAAGAGTCAATATAATATATAGGTTCAAAAAGGAAAGGGCCTAAAACAGGATACTCAAGGCACAGAACAAAAAGAGCAGACAACCATTTCCACAACAAATGACCATTATTTACGGTAAGTCTCAAATAATATTATCACAATATTATCAAAAGAACGTTCAATTAAGACCATTTAATAGGTTGAATTTCGGTTGAAATCCCTTCCCTTCATTTGTTCACCTTTATAACAAAAAACATTCAATTAATAAAACAAATTCCTCCTGTAAAACTGGAATCTGAGAGGACATTTGTTCCAGGGACATTCGAGCAATACAATAAATCGTGCTTCAGGTTATCCAGCAACAAGGCGAATAAAACATTGATGGCGCTTGCAATAAAACAACCTGTCTGACAAACACCATGGCAACATGTCCTCAGCTTTCTGTCTACATCACTGACCTTCAACCCAACAATGGCAGCTGAGAGGACATGGCTTTTATCTTTGTAGAGCAAACCTCTGGATTTCCTCTGTATAACGAGTGAGTTTATTTTGTGTCATCTTTGTCCTCATCTGGACCTTGTCCCTTTCATCACAATAAAATAATAAACAGTCCTCGCACCTGAGACACTGAGGTAACAGAAGTCCTCTGCAGGAATAGAGTGCTTCCAGGTAATCAAACCACATTGATTGTTCTCTTCAGAGCACCACAGCACATACTTTACAGGGCTATCAATCAAGTCATGGGTTTTCTTAAATAGTCGCCAGTGTTTTACGCTGGCTACATCTTTTACATTGTTATTATTTAAGCACCATTACAATCCTTTACTTTGCACAAAAATATAATTTTCGACCAATAACAATCTACAGTTTACTGCCTGACTCACCAGAGTGACTTTGGGTGCCTGGTTCCACTTCTGCTTCCTGTACTAAATGCTGTGTCTCTCGTAAACCTCTGTTCCACCCTGCTCTCAACACGACCCTGCTGCATTGGTCCTCTTCTGCTCTAGTAATCCTGTCCCACATAACTTTTGTTATCTCTTACTATGCTGATCCTCCAGGAATGACTTCTTGCTGCTTCTACTCTTACCTAATGAACATCTAGACCTACAGTGAACGCAGACTCTTCCTTTTAGAAGAACCATTTAATTTTGTCTGTGATGGACTGGTGACATAACCAGGGTGTACCCCCTCCTCTTGCCCAATGTGCACTGGAGAATAAGCGGGTTGCAAAATGAATGAATGAATCTCTGACAAAAATCCCTGACATCCCTGACAAAAATACCCATTTAAGAAAAAAAAACATTTTAAACAAAATAAATTTGGATCCCGTTCATAGCACAATTAAGTCAAAACTAAAATGATAACAAAAATTTTGAAAGGAACAATAGGACACAAAAAATGCCGTAACAGGACAAGGAATGTTAACAATAACAATAAGAACAACACAAAACAATTAAACAATAAACCCTGTGAGCTAATGGGCAGAATACAGTAGAACATCATCAGCTAACAGGTCCTTTTTTTAAAGAACCTGTATCATCATTTATTAAAAATTACCTTTCATGCAGTGTGTAACATCGCACTAACATGGAGGAACATATGTTTTGAGTTTTAAATGTGAAAGTGCTATGTGTGTCAAGTTATTGTCTTTAATACTAAAGAGTTGACTCTGAGACGCTGAAACAAGTTCTTTTTCCAAACGAATCTTTAGCGCAAAACTGTGATGTCACCCGATACTACACCCCTCCTACTACTGACGCATCATCCATTCATGAATTCAAGCAAAGCTCCTCCTACTCTCTTTGTAGCAAATATTCTCTGCCTCTCTTGGCATTTAATGCAGTTTTCACTTGGGCACCTACATAGATTTGAGTAAAAATGTAGTCACGATAACAAAATTGTCGAAGTGGCAAAAAATTAATGCAACTGGATATTTTCCACTGAGAGGAATCCTGGTCTTATCGCTTTTGATTTGGAGTGTCATCAGCACCTGAGCCCTCTTCCTCTCTGACACAGGTTCATCCTGATAAGAAGGCGTCATGGTAGTGTTGACTTTTATTGCACTTTTTACATAGTATATGATTAATAACAGTAAGGTAATATTAGTTGTTAAAGAAGATGGTGCGAACTACCAATCATTGCAGATTGGTGTATATAGGTGTTGTTTAATATGAATGAATCATAAACGATTCATTATGAGTCATTTAATTAAAAAAAAAATCGTACATATATCGTTTTAACACATTTTTTTAAACGTGTATTAAAAAAAATGAAATGTTTTTTGACATTGGATGTGTTTCAACCTGTTGTTGGAGAGTTCAAAAACCAAATAAATAACTTTGCCAAATGACAATATAGGTTCTTTAAACAAAATAAAAACACTTTCTTACAGGAAACCAAACAAAACAAAACTGAAACAATAGGACACAGGACAGCAGAAACAACATAAGGAACGTTAACCATAGCAGTAAGAACAAAGACACCTTGACGAAGCTTGTGAGCTGGGCAAAGTACAGGTGAAGAGCCTTAGAACCCAATCAGCTAACAAGCTGACACAAGATGCAAAACAAACACAACCTCTAGACGAAAAGGCAGACCCATGTGGCTGAAAAGGTAAGCAATGCCAGTGCCACTGATAAAGGGAGGCTAACAGCCTATTTTTCATGTTTGGAAAATTTCCATGCAAATAACACTTGGATGATCCAAAAATGGTAAGTAATAATAATAAATTACCTGTTTAAAAATAAGTCAAACATTTGTTGGCAAAACTAATTTGCAATAGCACCGGGAATATTTCCGTCACAGTCAGGTCAGCGATGACAGAGAACTGCCAGATCATCACGGTCAAGCGCCTTGATGGTGAAATCAGATGGTCATGCAGAGTTTTTGGAATATATTAGACTGGGACAAGATTGTCAACCATCCCTTTCAGGATGCAAGCAGCTGCCAGTCCATCTGGTCAACTAAACCTGCTTGGATTATTTTGGATCAGTAATTAGCAGCTTGGCTCAGGTAGAGACCAGCTATCTATCCTGAAGAAAAATAAGAAAGATTTTGCCTGAATCTGAAAGCGACCAATCGGGGGAAGAGATGCTTGCTGAAACTGAGTGCCCCACACTAGTTGCATTAGTGAAGATTAGAGCAGGATCTCTGGCTTCAATGCTGTAATCTGTCCCAGATTAAGAGTGAGTTTGTGTGCGGCTTTCAGAGTAAGCTTGCAGTGACAGACTCATCCATTTAATGCTGCTCCTGGTGGCCATGATCCTCTGACCCTGCCAAAAATAATCTGCTTGGTAAACAAACACACACTGACACATTCCCAAAGGGGTGCTCAATGCTTTACCTTTCTCCCATTTTTCTTGTTGTCCCGGAGCCATTGTGCACAAATCATGTAACCCTTTCTTTGGGAACTTTGTTTGGTATTAATCCTCTTTAAATAACAAGTATTTGGCAAACTTTTGAAAATTCTTTGATTGGATTGAAATTGGAGTGAGATTGACTGAAATGCATACTATTTAATGTTTATATTTTCCTACAAGGACACCCGACTGAGCCAATGTCATGGCTAAAAGCGATCAGGAAGTCAACCTCCAGTTATTCCACATATGACCTAGATGTTTCCAAGAACATTATTATCTGAAAATTGTGTCATCCGTCAACATTCCATGTCACAAACATGCTTGTTTCCCATCTCATTTGATTGATGGATTGATGCTGATTGATTTTACCTGCTGCACAATGGTAGTAAGCTCCAAGCACAGCTGGATTACATTGTTCCGAGTCACAGAATAATCTGTTACAGCAGCAAATGGGGACCTGCAAAAGAAGTAACACCTGGAATTAACCATTAGATCATTCTTAAAGTCATCCGTGCAAAAAACACTATGTAAATACTAAGTGCACCAGTGTGTCGATCCGTTTACGCATACAACATGTTTCCTGTTGGCTATGAGTGTAATCCAGACCCAGTTTTTCTCTTTCTGAGTGATGAAGGGAATATGGGTCGTGTGTATTGAGGCTGTGTGCTATATTGGAACATTGGTTCATCGTTTCCATCCTGTCTCTAAATATTCCTCTAAGACCGCTGGGAAAACCAGCAGAAGCAAGCCCAGAAACTCCACTCAATTGAAAGCTTCACTTCACTCCAAATAGAACATGCGAATAGCAACATCATCTAAACCCATAAGAATATACATATTAATACATATAAACCCCTCTAACCATTAGAAGTTGTGGGTTTTGATCTCTTTGAGAGCTTTTTAAGTTTTTAGTGGTGATGCTTGACATCATTTTTTGGTACAACCCCTGTTTCTTCTTTTTTAACAAATAGTTTTTCATTACATTGCACAAAAAAAATAATCATTCCGGGAACAAATTCCATTTTGTCAATATTTGTTTTAAAATGAGAACGATCCGTTTTATGTTTTGTTACAAAAATCAAAAGTGTTGAGAAAAAATGAAAAGTTATAAATCTCCCCAAAAAGATTTAATCCTTAAAACTTTTAAATTTTTTTTTTTTTTTTTTTTATGCCAGAACTTTGAAAAACACAAGTAGTTTCACAGGTTTCACTTCCAAGGGTTATCCCTTCATTTCACCACTAGATGACACAGATTTGGGGTCTGTAAATGAAACCAAAAGACGAAAGATCTTACTCTGGTTAGCTGCTGAAGAGGTCCATTCTTACTCCTTACACTTAGTCCTCTGTGAAAAATGAATCACTGCAACATTTGAATGCACAACCTGGAGATTTCATATTTCAAACCAAACAATGTGGATCCAGACCACTGAGAAGAGCAAAAAAGAGCCTCATTCTTTGGCAGTGATACATGAATCTCAAATTGAAAGTTTTGAACTGTCTTAATTATGGGTCAAATATCCATTGGTCAAATCCATTATTTTACCCCTCTAGGCACTGTTACGGTAGAGCACCTGACCAACAACTTCAGAGCTTCTTAACTGGATTTTAGATGCAGCTCTAGGCAAGAACATAATCCTCCTTTAAACTCCATCCATAAACGTCAGCAGCTTTACTTTATTCATAAACATTACTTTTCAAAAGAAAAGTTTGCCAAAGGCAATGACCTCAGCGCAACGACAAAGGTCAGTGAACACGTGGACAGAGGTTTCACTTTCTGAAAGATCCTCAGGGGATGGATGAGCACAAAGAAGAGAGATCGGCAAGATAAAGTTCAAAGGCAAGCTGTCTGAGCTAGACAATGCAATCTGTACATAACTACACCCCAATTCCTTTAGAATTCAATCCTTGCGCTTTTACTGCATTGATTGCACTTAAAGGCTCCAGATTGGTCCAGCCCTGTGGTATAGTGGAGCGTGCACCAGACATGTAGTTGTTCCAGGCAACACAGGTTTGAATCCTTAACTCAGCATCATTCACCCATATGTCTTCCTCCCATTACACTGTCCTGCCTGTTTTCAAATAAAGGCTCAATGCCCATAAAATAATCTTTAAAAAGACTCCAGATTGAAGAATTTCGAAGGAAAAAGCAACCTTCCTTTGAAACTTGTGTGGCCTTAAACTTTGCCTTCTGTCTATTTTAGTTTATATAGTACTATTTAGCTTTATAGTTTTCAGATTGTAATGTAAAAATGTCAGATACACACTTAAAAAAGTTGTTTAGTGGTTATAACTTATGGCCTTTTTGGTTCTTGTGGTTATATTGGGCTATATACAGATGCTGGTCATATATATCATTCATTCATTCATCTTGTAACCGGCTAATTCTCTTTCCGGGTCATGGGGGTCTGCTGGTGCCTATCTCAAGCGCACACCTGAACAGCTCACCAGTCCATTACAGGGCAACACACACATTCACACCTAAAGGGTATTGAGATTATTTAATTAACCTGCCGCATGTTTTTGGGATTGTCGGGATACCGGAGTACTGGGAGTAAGCCCACGCAAGCACGGGGAGAACATGCAAACTCCTAACTGGAAGGCCACAGTCTTCTACCCCTTATTTCATAAATTTGATGGTTGGTTCTAAATATCACTTTTGAGCATTGGTTCTAAATATCACTTTAAAATGTTAGAGCTAAATAGCAACTTTTATGGTTGGTTTTAAATAGAACCTTTGAATAAAAGTGTTTAATGCCACCAAAAAGGTTCCCCTAGGATTGCAATGCAAAGAACCAGATTTGGTTCTATACAGAAAAATACAGTAAAGATGACACTCAACTATTTCCAGGATGACATCACTGAAATAAAGAATACCATTTAATGCACTTCATCATGCCATGTCAGCATGCCATTCCATGTTCATTATCAGCTGTCATCACAGCTTGCCATATGACTCAGTAGGTGCCTACTCCACCTGCCAACTTGTACTTGAACTAGAGACTCAGTTCAATACACTTGAAAAAAGATTGATTTCCTTCCAGCTCTGTTTGTTTCCAACTTCATTTACTGTTTCTATTTGTGTTACCACTGGCCAGTGGGTGGAGCAACTATCATATGAATGGCTTGTCCAAGCTGTTATCATGCTTTTCAGAATGGTGTGATCTGAAACAAGTGTCACTTTCAAAACACTTGACAGAAATGCCTCTTCCTCTTACTTGGAGCTCTGTACAAATGGAAACACTGTATGAATGAGGAAACAAAAAGCATCTAAATACCTCCAAACACTCATTGCAAATGCAAGAGGAGAGCTGATCAACCTGGGTGTGCATTCACCTGCATTATTGTACGTTTAGTACTCAGTACTTCCCTCTGTTTCTATTTTTTGACTCACACTATGCCCACAGGGATGCAAGAGAGGCCAGGGTGAGTTATTAGGCTAACAATAATGAAGTCCAGCATTGCTCTGCTTCCACCTAAAAGCCTTGTTCACCTTGGTCAGCAAGTTTTAAGCTGGCGTGTAAGATCCCAATCTAGAAACTACAGAGATAACAGACTCTCTAAAGGTCCAGGATCAGAGACGGAGGGCTGCAGGTGCTTGACATCGCACAAAACAAAACAGTGATTTTAGACATTTGTTTTACTGGGTGCATTGAAATGTTATGCATAGCACTGTGATACAATTTTACAGTAATCTTATGTTCCAGGGCCATTTATTTTATTATTCATCACGATAAAGGCTAGTTAAATCTGAAAGAGTGAGAGAGGTGGGAGGGTATAATGTAAGACCACTTGACTCATTTTTGTACCTGCTGAGGGTGCAACACAAATCAACATGATTGAAAATGAGCAGACACACATAAGCACATAAACCAGACTGTCCCAACTATAAGTGGCATCCTCTGACCGGAGGGAAGATAGCGTGATTTACATGGACAACCACCCTCTGTCGTTTTCGGAATAACTCTCCATGAATCACAGCTGTTTTGCGGAGAATACGTGTACAATGCCAGGCCTGTGATTTCCTAGTCTGTTCATTCTTCGACTTGTTTATCACTAGCACCCATCAATATCTGCTTACTCCCTCATTACCTACAATATCCCTCCCTCTGCTCCGTCACCTACTCCACACCTTATGTCTTCCTGGTTCTCCTCATCGTTTAAAAGTATTTTTAACAGCAAAATAGAATGGTCGCCAAGGTAAAATGTGTTGGTTCCTACACTGTAAAATGAAATAGTATACTTTACTAGAAAAATGCTATTATAGTTACTTAAATCTGACTAAAATGTTGAGTTTACTAAAAGTAGTTAATTAGTGGTAACATTTTAAAAGAAATATTTGAGATTACTAATAAAAATTAAGTAACATTACTCAAAATATTTAAGACATGGCATTGAGCATGCGCAATAAGCACAACTCCCCTCCCCCATCTGACCACACTTGCTGAAGCACGTGGAGTGAATATTCTCTGAGCAGCATTCACCGATTAAGGTAACTAATAAAGTAATTTTTTGTTTCCTTGTTTGTTAATTATAATTATGATGTTTTCTTTAATGTGTGTTATTTTGTAGAACATGTTAGGAACTTTAAACTTCTCTTTACATAAACATTTTGGATCGTTTGTAGCTTTGAGCTCCGAACATGTTGGAAACAAACGTTTACAATTAGTTATTTTGCACTTTAGATCTTCATTGTAAATAATGACTTTGTGTTTGTGTTTAGATCTTTGCAGAGTTTAATCGCATATCTGGAAAAAATCTGAGATCTGAGTTCTATGAAGCATTGGACAAACACTCTACACGTTTAATTGAAATTTTCCAGAACAAAGGTGGAAACCAAGGAAGAATGCTTGATGCAATTCTGCGTCAAGTTGATTTAAAGGTAAGCTGTTGTTATATTGTTGTCTCTGTTGTATAGTCTGTGTATTATCATTAACCTTTCTGTAATCATTTTCTGATTATCATAGTCATCTGATGTAACTTGTGTGCGCACCGCAGTACTTCATGGCCTTCCAATCCACCTGGGGGATGACTGTGTGGATTTTTTCAGGACATGCTTTGTAAGTAATGTTGTTTTGTTTTATTTGTGCTTGTGCTAAATTGTGTATTAGACTCCATTACGATATAGATCAGTTATCACTTTTAATGTACATAAATGTAGGGGAGGCATTACTAAAATAGTCAGTGTGATCATTGTCATTTAAATGTAATTTAATAAGGTAACAATAATAACTAGATTTTAAAGTTTGCACGCAAACTTCGATGTTGGCTTGCGTTGGTACCGTTAATACCTATTTTTTTAAATGTTGTCAATTCCGCAACAATAACATAATCCAACCCCCATGTCTCTATGATTCTCATAAGCTGAGATAGGTACATGCAAAATTGGTTGCTATGGTAACCAGTCTGGTTGCTATGGAGGTGTCAGTGACCTAACATATTGTTCCCCATGTCAACACGAGTAAAATACACCAACCCCCATGTCTCTATGACTTTCGTAAGCTGAGATAGAGATACGCCATATTGGTTGCTATGGTAACAGTGTGGTTGCTATGGAGGGGTCGCTGACCTAATATATTGTTCCCTATATGAATACGAGTAAATTACAGCAACCCCCCTGTCTCTATGATTTTCCTGAGCTGAGATAGGTACATGCAAAATTGGTTGCTATGGTAACCAGTCTGGTTGCTATGGAGGGGTCAGTGACCTAACACATTGTTCCCCATGTCAATACATCAACCCCCATGTCTCTATGACTTTCCAAAGCTGAGATAGAGCTGTGCCATTTTGGTTGCTATGGTAACCAGTTTGGTTGCTATGGAGGGGTCGCTGACCTAATATATTGCTCCCCATATCTATACGGGTAAAATACAGCAACCCCCATCTCTCTATGATTTTCCTAAGCTGAGATAGAGACATGCCATATTGGTTGCCATGGTAACCAGTCTGGTTGCCATGGAGGTGTCATTAACATAATATAATGTTTCAGCTGTCAGTTTGGGTGCAGCTTACCAGCCCCCAAGTCTCTAGCATTTTTCTAAGCTAAGATAGAGATGTGGCAATATAGTTGCTATGGTAAACAATTTGGTTGCTAGGGAGGAGTTAGTGACATCATGTTGTAATCTACTTTCCATTTAGACTAATATAAAGCAACCCCCATGTCTCTACTGTGTTCCGTTCAGAAGATATTTGACTTTGAAAGTTCTGTCAAAAAGTGGGTGTGGCTTAATTAATTTATGTTAATTCACAAGCAACGATGGGCTGGATAAGTAATTTGCTTCCTTAATGCTTGTATGACTTTCCAGTGTCAATCAATTACAGAAGCTCTTTACAATAGGATCTATGGGATTCATGCTCCATTCATTTCAATGAGCCATTGAAAGTCTATGAGACACCTTTGACCTACTTATTTGAAATCAGCTTGCACCTGGAGTTATCAACCGCCAGATTTTCAAACGAGTCAGCTGACTCAACTGTCAGATTTTCAAACGATGGCAAATCTGCTGGAGAAAATCCGATTTCCATGCCTCAAACAAATAAAGATTATAGAAGAACCGTAAGACATATCGAAATGATTCTTTCTTTGTCAGAAGCAGAAGACCCTAACGAAGAGAATGCTGTAATTTTTGTGAAGGTGTGATTAGAAATAAAAAAATTATGGCGAGCTACAAATAGCCTTCATTTGATTCTGTGCAACTGCTCATTTTAGAGAAATCCATACCCTCAAACAAATAAACATTACGAAAGAATGAACAGAGGTATTGAAATATTTCTTTTACTGTTAGAATCCCAAGATTTTAAGGAAGAGAATGGTGTAAATTTGTGAAGCTGTGATAAAGTGTGAATGATTTATGGCGAGTTAAAAATAGCCTGCGACTGAGATTTTAAACAGAGTCCACCAGAATTTTTGAATGGAGGTGAATGGAGCAATTATGTGCACTCCTTGTGGTTTAGGCCACCTTGAGTAAAAACCGTGTGTTTTTTAAAAATGAAAACAGCACCAACTGAAAGAGGACAAAAATCTCTACCATTTAGATATAAAATGTGTGCGTAAATGTTAATTTTTAGTTGAGAAAACAGTGCAAGTAGCAACAAGACTGAGCTTGCTCAAAGTTAGAGTGAGCCATGACATCACCACTCTAGGGCTCCCATAGGGAATGACTTGGGCGATTTTTGGGCCGAAATTCGCGATTTTTACGGAAACCGCTGATCAAATCGGTCCGACGAGATATAGCAACAAACTACATAACAGCTTTGAGGTGTGTTGAAAGTTTCGTGGCTGTAGCTCGAACGGGCTAGGAGGAGTAGTGTTAAGATTTTTGTCAGAAGAAAAGAGAAGAAGAATAAGAAGAAGAAGAATAACTAGATTTTAAAGTTTGCACGCAAACTTCGATGTTGGCTTGCGTTGGTACCGGTAATACCTATTTTTTTAAATGTTGTCAATTCCGCAACAATAACATAATCCAACCCCCATGTCTCTATGATTCTCATAAGCCGAGATAGGTACATGCAAAATTGGTTGCTATGGTAACCAGTCTGGTTGCTATGGAGGGGCCAGTGACCTAACATATTGTTCCCCATGTCAACACGAGTAAAATACACCAACCCCCATGTCTCTATGACTTTCGTAAGTTGAGATAGAGATACGCCATATTGGTTGCTATGGTAACAGTGTGGTTGCTATGGAGGGGTCGCTGACCTAATATATTGTTCCCTATGTGAATACGAGTAAATTACAGCAACCCCCATGTCTCTATGATTTTCCTGAGCCGAGATAGGTACATGCAAAATTGGTTGCTATGGTAACCAGTCTGGTTGCTATGGAGGGGTCAGTGACCCAACACATTGTTCCCCATGTCAATACATCAACCCCCATGTCTCTATGACTTTCCAAAGCTGAGATAGAGCTATGCCATATTGGTTGCTATGGTAACCAGTTTGGTTGCTATGGAGGGGTCGCTGACCTAATACATTGCTCCCCATATCTATACGGGTAAAATACAGCAACCCCCATCTCTATATGATTTTCCTAAGCTGAGATAGAGACATGCCATATTGGTTGCTATGGTAACCAGTCTGGTTGCTCTGGAGGTGTCATTACCATAATATGTTTCAGCTGTCAGTATGGGTGAAGCTTACCAGCCCCCAAGTCTCTAGTTTTTATAAGCTAAGATAGAGATGTGGCAATATAGCTGCTATGGTAAACAATTTGGTTGCTATGGAGGAGTTAGTGACATCATGTTGTAATCTACTTTCCATTTAGATTATTATAAAGCAACCCCCATGTCTCTACTGTGTTCCGTTTAGAAGATATTTGACATTGAAAGTTATGTCAAAAAGTGGGTGTGGCTTAATTAATTTATGTTAATTCACAAGCAATGACGGGCTGGATAAGTGATTTGCTTCCTTAATGCTGGTATGACTTTTCAGTGTCAATCAATTACAGAAGTTCTTTCACAATAGGATCTATGGGATTCATGCTCCATTCATTTCAATGGGCCATTGAAAGTCTATGAGACACCTTTGACCTACTTATTTGAAATCAGCTTGCACCTGGAGTTATCAACTGCCAGATTTTCAAACGAGTCAGCTGCAGTTGGAAATTCAACTGTCAGATTTTCAAACGATGGCAAATCTGCTGGAGAAAATCCGATTTCCATGCCTCAAACAAATAAAGATTATAGAAGAACCGTAAGACATATCGAAATGATTCTTTCTTTTTCAGAAGCAGAAGACCCTAACGAAGAGAATGCTGTAACTTTTGTGAAGGTGTGATTAGAAATAAAAAAATTATGGCGAGCTACAAATAGCCTTCATTTGATTCTGTGCAACTGCTCATTTCAGAGAAATCCATACCCTCAAACAAATAAGGATTACGAAAGAATGACCAGAGGTATTGAAATATTTCTTTTACTGTTAGAATCCCAAGATTTGAAGGAAGAGAATGGTGTAAATTTTGTGAAGCTGTGATAAAGTGTGAATGATTTATGGCGAGTTAAAAATAGCCGGCGATTGAGATTTTAAACAGAATCCACCAGAATTTTTGAATGGAGGTGAATGGAGTAATTATGTGCACTCGTTGTGGTTTAGGCCACCTGGCGTAAAAACCGTGTGTTTTTTAAAAATGAAAATAGCACCAACTGAAAGAGGACAAAAATCTCTACCATTTAGGTATAAAATGTGTGTGTAAAGGTTAATTTTAGTTGAGAAAACAGTGCAAGTAGCAACAAGACTGAGCTTGCTCAAAGTTAGAGTGAGCGATGACATCACCACTCTAGGGCCTCCATAGGGAATGACTTGAGCGATTTTTGGGCCGAAATTCGCGATTTTTACGGAAACCGCTGGTCAAATCGTTCCGAAAAGACATAGCAACAAACTACATAACAGCTTTGAGGTGTGTGGAAAGTTTCGTGACTGTAGCTCGAACGGGCTAGGAGGAGTTGACGGTAATTTTTTTGTTCTAAGAAGAAGAAGAAGAAGAAGAAGAATAACTAGATTTTAAAGTTTGCACGCAAACTTCGATGTTGGCTTGCGTTGGTACCGTTAATACCTTTTTTTTTTAAATGTTGTCAATTCCGCAACAATAACATAATCCAACCCTCATGTCTCTATGACTCTCATAAGCTGAGATAGGTACATGCAATATTGGTTGCTATGGTAACCAGTCTGGTTGCTATGGAGGTGTCAGTGACCTAACATATTGTTCCCCATGTCAACACGAGTAAAATACACCAACCCCCATGTCTCTATGACTTTCGTAAGCTGAGATAGAGATACGCCATATTGGTTGCTATGGTAACAGTGTGGTTGCTATGGAGGGGTCGCTGACCTAATATATTGTTCCCCATATGAATACGAGTAAATTACAGCAACCCCCATGTCTCTATGATTTTTCCTGAGCTGAGATAGGTACATGCAAAATTGGTTGCTATGGTAACCAGTCTGGTTGCTATGGAGGGGTCAGTGACCTAACACATTGTTCCCCATGTCAATACATCAACCCCCATGTCTCTATGACTTTCCAAAGCTGAGACAGAGCTGCGCCCTATTGGTTGCTATGGTAACCAGTTTGGTTGCTATGGAGGGGTCGCTGACCTAATATATTGCTCCCAATATTTATATGGGTAAAATACAGCAACTCCCATCTCTCTATGATTTTCCTGAGCTGAGATAGAGACATGCCATATTGGTTGCTGTGGTAACCAGTCTGGTTGCTATGGAGGTGTCATTAACATAATATAATGTTTCAGCTGTCAGTATGGGTGCAGCTTACCAGCCCCCAAGTCTCTAGCATTTTTCTAAGCTAAGATAGAGATGTGGCAATTTGGTTGCTATGGAGGAGTTAGTGACATCATGTTGTAATCTACTTTCCATTTAGACTAATATAAAGCAACCCCCATGTCTCTACTGTGTTCCGTTCAGAAGATATTTGACTTTGAAAGTTTTGTCAAAAAGTGGG
>SRMA01024844.1:0-27633 GCA_007224835.1 Danionella cerebrum | reverse complement strand
CCAAGTCATTCCCTATGGGGGCCCTAGAGTGGTGATGTCATCGCTCACTTTAACTTTGAGCAAGTTCAGTCTTGTTGCTACTTGCACTGTTTTCTCAACTAAAAATTAATCTTTACACACACATTTTATATCTAAATGGTAGAGATTTTTGTCCTCTTTCAGTTGGTGCTGTTTTCATTTTTAAAAAACACACGGTTTTTACTCCAGGTGGCCTAAACCACAAGGAGTGCACTTAATTGCTCCATTCACCTCCATTCAAAAATTCTGGTGGATTCTGTTTAAAATCTCAGTCGCAGGCTATTTTTAACTCGCCATAAATCATTCAAACTTTATCACAGCTTCACAAATTTTACACCATTCTCTTCCTTAAAATCTTGGGATTCTAACAGTAAAAGAAATATTTCAATACCTCTGTTCATTCTTTCGTAATGTTTATTTGTTTGAGGGTATGGATTTCTCTAAAATGAGCAGTTGCACAGAATCAAATGAAGGCTATTTGTAGCTCGCCATAATTTTTTTTTTTTTAATCACACCTTCACAAAAATTACAGCATTCTCTTCGTTAGGGTCTTCTGCTTCTTACAAAGAAAGAATCATTTCGATATGTCTTACGGTTCTTCTATAATCTTTATTTGTTTGAGGCATTGAAATCGGATTTTCTCCAGCAGATTTGCCATCGTTTGAAAATCTGACAGTTGAGTCAGCTGACTCATTTGAAAATCTGGCAGTTGATAACTCCAGCAGGTGCAGCTGATTTCAAATAAGTAGGTCAAAGGTGTCTCATTGACTTTCAATGGCCCATTGAAATGAATGGAGCATGAACCCCATAGATCCTAATGTGAAAGAGCTTCTGTAATTGATTGACACTGGAAAGTCATACAAGCATTAAAGAAGCAAATTACTTATCCAGCCCATCATTGCTTGTGAATTAACATAAATTAATTAAGCCACACCCACTTTTGGACATAACTTTCAATGTCAAATATCTTCTAAACGGAACACAGTAGAGACATGGGGGTTGCTTTATATTATTCTAAATGAAAAGTAGATTACAACATGATGTCACTAACTCCTCCATAGCAACCAAATTGTTTACCATAGCAACTATATAGCCACATCTCTATCTTAGCTTAGGAAAATGCTAGAGACTTGGGGGCTGGTAAGCTTCAACCATACTGACAGCTGAAACATATTATGTTAATGACACCTCCATAGCAACCAGACTGGTTACCATAGCAACCAATATGGCATGTCTCTATCTCAGCTTAGGAAAATCATAGAGAGATGGGGGTTGCTGTATTTTACCCGTATAGATATGGGGAGTAATATATTAGGTCAGCGACCCCTCCATAGCAACCAAACTGGTTACCATAGCAACCAATATGGGGCAGCTCTATCTCAGCTTTGGAAAGTCATAGAGACATGGGGGTTGATGTATTGACATGGGGAACAATGTGTTAGGTCACTGACCCCTCCATAGCAACCAGACTGGTTACCATAGTAACCAATATGGCATGTCTCTATCTCAGCTCAGGAAAATCATAGAGACATGGGGGTTGCTGTAATTTACTCGTATTCATATAGGGAACAATATATTAGGTCAGCGACCCCTCCATAGCAACCACACTGTTACCATAGCAACCAATATGGCGTATCTCTATCTCAGCTTACGAAAGTCATAGAGACATGGGGGTTGGTGTATTTTACTCGTGTTGACATGGGGAACAATATGTTAGGTCACTGACACCTCCATAGCAACCAGACTGGTTACCATAGCAACCAATATTGCATGTACCTATCTCAGCTTATGAGAATCATAGAGACATGGGGGTTGGATTATGTTATTGTTGCGGAATTGACAACATTTAAAAAAATAGGTATTAACGGTACCAACGCAAGCCAACATCGAAGTTTGCGTGCAAACTTTAAAATCTAGTTATTCTTCTCTTTTCTTCTTCCAAAAATTCTTAACACTACTCCTCCTAGCCCGTTCGAGCTACAGCCACGAAACTTTCCACGGTCGTCCAGACTGTTCCCACTCGAGTTGCTATATCTCTTCGGACCGATTGGACCAGCGGTTTCCGTAAAAATCGTGAATTTCGGCCCAAAAATCGCCCAAGTCATTCCCTATGGGAGCCCTAGAGTGGTGATGTCATCGCCACTCTAACTTTGAGCAAGTTCAGTCTTGTTGCTACTTGCACTGTTTTCTCAACTAAAAATTAACCTTTACACACACATTTTATACCTAAATGGTAGAGATTTTTGTCCTCCTTCAGTTGGTGCTGTTTTCATTTTTAAAAAACACACGGTTTTTACTCCAGGTGGCCTAAACCACAAGGAGTGCACATAATTGCTCCATTCACCTCCATTCAAAAATTCTGGTGGATTCTGTTTAAAATCTCAATCGCAGGCTATTTTTAACTCGCCATAAATCATTCACACTTTATCACAGCTTCACAAAATTTACACCATTCTCTTCCTTAAAATCTTGGGATTCTAACAGTAAAAGAAATATTTCAATACCTCTGTTCATTCTTTCGTAATGTTTATTTGTTTGAGGGTATGGATTTCTCTAAAATGAGCAGTTGCACAGAATCAAATGAAGGCTATTTGTAGCTCGCCATAATTTTTTTATTTCTAATCACACCTTCACAAAAATTACAGCATTCTCTTCGTTAGGGTCTTCTGCTTCTGACAAAGAAAGAATCATTTCGATATGTCTTACGGTTCTTCTATAATCTTTATTTGTTTGAGGCATGGAAATCGGATTTTCTCCAGCAGATTTGCCATCGTTTGAAAATCTGACAGTTGAGTCAGCTGACTCGTTTGAAAATCTGGCAGTTGATAACTCCAGGTGCAAGCTGATTTCAAATAAGTAGGTCAAAGGTGTCTCATTGACTTTCAATGGCCCATTGAAATGAATGGAGCATGAACCCCATAGATCCTAATGTAAAAGAGCTTCTGTAATTGATTGACACTGGAAAGTCATACAAGCATTAAGGAAGCAAATTACTTATCCAGCCCATCATTGCTTGTGAATTAACATAAATTAATTAAGCCACACCCACTTTTTGACATAACTTTCAATGTCAAATATCTTCTAAACGGAACACAGTAGAGACATGGGGGTTGCTTTATATTATTCTAAATGGAAAGTAGATTACAACATGATGTCACTAACTCCTCCATAGCAACCAAATTGTTTACCATAGCAACTATATAGCCACATCTCTATCTTAGCTTAGGAAAATGCTAGAGACTTGGGGGCTGGTAAGCTTCACCCATACTGACAGCTGAAACATATTATGTTAATGACACCTCCATAGCAACCAGACTGGTTACCATAGCAACCAATATGGCATGTCTCTATCTCAGCTTAGGAAAATCATAGAGAGATGGGGGTTGCTGCATTTTACCCGTATAGATATGGGGAGCAATATATTAGGTCAGCGACCCCTCCATAGCAACCAAACTGGTTACCATAGCAACCAATATGGCGCAGCTCTATCTCAGCTTTGGAAAGTCATAGAGACATGGGGGTTGATGTATTGACATGGGGAACAATGTGTTAGGTCACTGACCCTCCATAGCAACCAGACTGGTTACCATAGCAACCAATTTTGCATGTACCTATCTCAGCTCAGGAAAATCATAGAGACATGGGGGTTGCTGTAATTTACTCGTATTCATATAGGGAACAATATATTAGGTCAGCGACCCCTCCATAGCAACCACACTGTTACCATAGCAACCAATATGGCGTATCTCTATCTCAGCTTACGAAAGTCATAGAGACATGGGGTTGGTGTATTTTACTCGTGTTGACATGGGGAACAATATGTTAGGTCACTGACCCCTCCATAACAACTAGACTGGTTACCATAGCAACCAATTTTGCATGTACCTATCTCAGCTTATGAGAATCATAGAGACATGAGGGTTGGATTATGTTATTGTTGCGGAATTGACAACATTTTAAAAAAAAAGGTATTAACGGTACCAACGCAAGCCAACATCGAAGTTTGCGTGCAAACTTTAAAATCTAGTTTATTATGGTATAGTTTACATTATAAAGTTTGTGGCTGTAGATTTAATTTGCATTTGAACCATACATGTGACGTGACTCCACCAACTGCCATTGGGCTCAAATGAAGCCATTTCAGAGCTGGTGACTGGTGAGGAGGCTGCCATTGACGGCTGCACATGCGCACAAGCGACTTCTTGTTAAGGTTAGAACCGTCATGGTTTCAGAGCTCCGCCTCGAGTCTGGCTCACACACGAAGCTTGGATGGATGTACAGAACTGGTTGCACTTAAAACAGATATCCATTTTACATGTGACTCTGGTCTCTGTTAAATTTGGTGTCATAATAGATAACAAAATGTTAGAATTCTTAGTCAACAATTTATTCATTTTAGCTAAACACTTTATTCATAGATGTAAATTCAGTAAAGCAAAACCCCATTTTACTGGACGGAAGAATGATTTTAAATTGTTTTCGAAATCTCTCGAATGGAAACGCCCAGGACTGAAGCTCTCACTTAAAACACTTTCCTTTTGTGTGTATGTTGATAGATGCCCATTCTCTTTTTCGTCTCTCTTTATTATGGTCTTTGTTTCTTCTACTACTGTGATCCTACATTGCTCTGCCATTTAACATTTCTGTACGTTTGATAAGCAATGCCGTAGTTGACTGTACTTGACTTGTGATGTACCAAAAACCTCTCACATGAAGCTGTTATATGAAAGCCAACATCAAAGTTTATGTACAACATTTAGCTTCAGATAGGATTTAAGTAGATTATTTCATAGAATATAAAAATAAATATTTTTCTGTTTCCAGGTCACTTGTATCAAGTAATTGCTCCATTTTATGCAGTTAGGACCATAGCGCCACATAAATAAAAGACTGTAATATATTTGAATAATGTAAAGTATTGCTGTGTTTATGAAATGTATTGCATACGCAGTAAATTAATAAAACAATGTTGATTAGCCTAAAGATTCGATGCAGAAGTGTAGTGGCAGACAGTTATGTATTGAATTGGAAGTGATGTTTGCATACCCTATACTTAGTCTTTAGGTTTTCCCATTTTTTCCGAGCCTGGCTCGCCGAAATTTCCTTATTCAGACCCAGCTCTTTCAGGATGGCTCTACAGCACAGATCACAGGAGACATTAAACCTTATTTTCAGAGTAAAAACACGAGCATGTGAGTATTTCACTTAGCTGCTTTACCGATAAGCCAAGTTTGAAGAATTTCTCTTTCCAGTGAAAAGTGCCTCGTTTGTCACTCGTAACTTCACAAATCGGACAAATTCATCATTTGACACTAGAAAACAAAAACATGAATTATTAGGAGTTTGTACGATGCGTTAAATGTGACTAACAATCTCAATGCTACGCTGCAAAAAAAGGCAGAAATGCGTGAATACGGTGACACTTAGAAGAACATTGCTTCTGCTCACTCTTATAAACGTATTCTGTGAGTTCTCGGCCATTCTTGGTGTCGTCTGCTGGGCTTTGCACTGTGTAAAGTTCGTGGTCCATACTTGCGTCTGGTGTTTTAGTCATCAAGTGTGCCAACTTACGGTGCTAGTGCACCAGAGAAGGGCACTTGAAGAGAAAATGGAGGGAGACGTGCGTTTCTTTGAGCAAAGATCCGTGGCGGCTAACAATCTCTACTGCCACCTACCGGACTGGTGTAATTATTTATAATGATGAAATAATAATAGCTCTGTCCCAATCCAGGTTTTAAAAGCCTCCGGAGCGTTCTTCCTATCCAGCCTCTAAGGCTACGGCCTGGGAGGATCGTCAGAAAGCTGCAAAACCCCATGGTAAACGGGACGGTCTAGCCTCTTATTCTTCTTCTCTTGTTTTTTGGCAGTTTTCTTTATGGTGCATTCGCGCCACCAGCTGGATCAGTAGTTTGGATCCTGAATTGGATGAACGAAACGTTCTTGTATTATTAATATTTTTTTCTTTAAGCGATTCTTTTAAATTGATGTTTTTTGTCTAATAAATGTGTTAGATCACTGTAAGTTCTTTCGTTGCTTAATATATTGTCCAGTGTTTTAATGGTTTATTTTAAATTGTTCAATTTCTTTCTTTCTTTATTTTTTGTCTTTTTTACTTTAAAAACATTGTATCAAAACATGCTCTGTAGTTTTGGTTGCATCGGTCACATTTCCCTAGAATAGATTCTTTTCTATTTTATGTTGTGTGTAATTTAAACAAGCCTGATGTACTAGTTTCATTCTGTTTTCAGATGTTTTATAAACTCTGCTTCTTAAAACATAAAGACATCCACCAAAACTTAGTTAACATTTAGTTTGCAGCGTATGGTAATGTTTACAATGAATGTTAAAAAAAAAAAAATGTTTTACAATTCGCCTATCACTGCCACCATTTAATGCTTGAATATACTCTTCTTTATTTAAAAAAAAACGTGTTACATACATGTAAATACAAATTCAAGTGTGTTTTGTGTTGATTCTAATGAAGAAAAAAAACATGAAGCATTGTGGGATATCTGAGGAGGCCACGAAGGATGGTCGCGATGCATCCTCCGAATTCAGCGGAAAGTAGGACGCATTTCAAGGGTGAATTTTAAGGACCCTTTGAGTTTTGCCGAAATGAGACGGTCTTTACGCAACATTGTGACGTAAGTGGTCTTAAAATACACACACTTCAGGAGGATGCACACTTCTGGATTGGGACATAGCAAATATATGCAGGCAGAGCAAAAAGATCTCAAAAAATGGACAGGCTGCAGCAGGAGTATAATATTAACATTTGTAAAAAGACTAACAAATACTTTTACAGTGATTAGAGAAATAAAGGATTTGAAGATTGCATGTAACTGATTAATGGATGTCCAAATGGGGAAAGTAGTGATGTGCTCTGATTCATTCAGCATTGGGTCGTATATTAAAAGAAAATTCAGAGTCACGACAAGATTTAATTAATGAAATATAGCAACTTTTATATAAGCTCAATCGGGTTGGAAAACCAGTAAAGTTCATGTGAGTACCAGCTCATTTAGGGGTTTGAGGAAATGAAGAAGTGGACAAAATAGCAAAATCATAAAATTTAAAAATATAAATCCCCTTGAGTTAAATGAGGTTAAAAGTCTGATTGAAATAGGAATGATGTAGAAATGTAAGATAAGGGAGACAAGGCTAGTGTCACAACACAACGTTGGAACTGTGAATTCGTTTTTTTTTTGTTTTTTTTTTTTATTCAGACATGGACTGTTAACATACATAGTTGGTAAATTTGGGACCAGTCAGACATTTTATGGCTGTGTTATAACCACTTAATGTTTATGGTGAAAGTGGATTGTCAATGGCCACTGTGCCCATCTAGTTTAGTCAAAAAAGCTTCACAATTTAACATCCCATATGCTTTAGGATAAGATCGATGGAGTTTGGAACAGATTAAATATCTAGAAGTATACACACCTTCCTGTCGGTTTTGGAAACTCACTCCAATAGACATTTTGGTAGCGATTGATCTGTAACTAACTGTTCCTCAAATTCAAGAAAGCTTTGCAATTTATAAACTTTCATCTTTTGATGAGATTGGCAAAGTTTTATTGTGATCAATAATTCTATAGGAGCAGTTTGTCATATTATGAAGCCTGGTATTGTACACGATTTGAAGGAAATTCAAAATAACTGACTTCCTGTCAGTTTGGAAACTTGCTCTAATTAGTGTTCCAAAATGCAAACATACTTCAAGCACATTCTGTAATAGCTGTATAAATCTGATGTGATATTGCGTGATGCCACTAGGTGGCACTACAACTAATAACAATGTAGGCTGCTATATCCATTTGCTCAGACAGGGACTCTTATGATGCAAGGCAAATTTGAGCCCGATCAGACATTTGCTGTGTCTCAATCCAGAAGTGTGCATCCTCCTGAAGTGTACGTATTTTAATGCCCACCTACGTCACAATGTTGCGTGAAGGCCGTCTAATTTTGCCAAAACTCGAAGGGTCCTTAAAATGCACTCTTCAAATGCGTACTAGTGTGATACCCTTTAAAACACTTTAAATCATTTTTAAATCGGGTGAAAAATTATGTATAGATTACTAATAATGTACTATAACAAATGATAGAGTCAAGGCGGCGTAAAAGAAATAACGTTTATAACGTGGAAAGTGCTGTTCTGTAGAGCAGCTTAGAGAAACCCAGTGACGTGTTCTCAGAAGCGTCTCTCCATCTGTCTGCGCTTCTGCTTGAAACTGTGTTGGTGTTTATAATTCGGGAAATATCTTGAGAAAGTTAACTATCATACGTAGTGCTGTAATGTTTTCTGCATCCGTTCCACCTCCTCCAACACATCGCTTCACTCTCAAGGTAAAGTTTCACATTTGTGTACATATTACGTATTTTGCTTGTGTTTTTTTCTGTTTTATCATCATTTATTACAGATGTAGCCCACCATGTAATCTAATGTGGCCCGAGAGAGCTTAAAAGTTTTGAGCATTGGGCGGAGCTAATAGTTTATCTGTGATCTGTTTCTGGAGCCTGATGATCGATATGCATCGTCTTCAGTCTGTGAGGGATTTTTTCTATTTTCGCTAAACAAATGTCAAAAATGCTATTTTTCTTTATTCACTTGGACAGTTTGAGCCTTCATTAATGGAGTTATGTGTGTTTTCAGAAGCTGACAAAAATCAAAAGGCTTTATTTTAGAACAACAAGCATGCAATTGTTTCTATGCAACTGAATTGTCACTTGAATAAGTTATAAATAATGATGTTAGGGGCAACCCTCCAAGATGGTAAGGGAGGGGTTAAACGAACTCAAATGCACACACAAGATGGGATCAACTCTCTTTTAATAAATAAATATAAACAAATAAACACAAACACCCGTGGTAGGGCAAAACCTTACATAAATATACTGAAGTAAAACTAAAGCTAACTCAAACAAAACAAGAAAAACATTAACTCAAAAAACAATCAACGATTGCTACCAGCTGGCTGCTGGGGGAACTATATCTAAAATAAAACTCCAACTAAACAGACAATACAGAAGCACAGAGCTTACCAGACATGATTCATGAGAGGATAATGTTAAATACTAAATAATGAACCCGCACAAGGAACGGGGAGAAAGGGGCTTAAGAAAGCAGAAGGCAAACGAGGGGATGACTAACCAGACATGAGGAGCAGGTGAAGCACATGAGGGTAATTAACAAGGACACAGGATGAAGACACACACAGGAGAAGAGGCCAGAATAAAAGGTACAACATGGAGGAACACAGACAAAGAGGAAGAGCAGGCAGGAACAGATAAGAGTTAATAAAATAAAAGACTAGAAAAATAACAAAATAAAAGTAACCGGGGAAAGAACCTAACAAATGATAACATTAAGGAGTAGTTACATTTATTTTACATTACATTCGATTACATTGTTTTACATTTATAAGTTACATCTGGCCCTTTGAGTACAGCCATTATGCTAATGTGGCCCTCTGTGAAAATGAGTTTGACACCCCTGCTTTATTACATTAACAAGGATTGAAGAAACGTTACTTGATTTTTCTCTGGTTTTCCATTTTTTCATCTACTTATTCTGTTGTTTCTGAGAGCCGTTGCACGGATTAGGCGTTTTACATGTAAAACTTGCTTCGAGATAAGAACGTCACCCTGGAACGGAATAATTTCGTATCTTTGAGAACCGCTGAATTATATCATAAACATTCACACTCCACCAAAGTAGGTGGCGGTATGAACGTGTAAAGTTGGTCGCAACAGACAATTACACCAATAGAAGAAGAAATCACGTGTGTTTGTGTACTTTTTTATCCGCAAAATGAAAAGTAGCGGAAACATGGCTAGTACTGCTGCGTTATCATCATTTTAAAGCTTTGGTTAGTTTACAGACATGCGGTCGGTAAGTTATGTGCAGCGCGTGAGCTTAGACTTCAGCGGAACGCTCTTTCCCCACGCCATATGTCTCGGAGATGCAGATAACGACTCGGTAAGTGTTCGGAACAGCTGTGCAGGCTGTCACAGCATCCGCGCGGATGAAGATGATTTCTCTTGCATCTGTTTTAATCAGGCGTTTGTTGTTCTCTGCAGTTGAACGAGCTGGTGGTGGGAGACACTAACGGGAAGCTGTACATCTATAAGAACGACGGATGCAAGCCCTGGATCACGAGAGCCTGTGTGGGCATGGTGAGCATCCTCACAGTTTAACCATGGCCACACTCGAAGAATGGAAGTTATACTCGTGTTTTGTATTTCTAGTTAACATGTGTGGGCGTTGGAGATTTGTGCAACAAAGGACGGGTAAGATTGGCTTTAAAACTCACTAACAGTCTTGTTGCTGTATAAAGTTCCCCTTTTAACTCTACGTTATATAAACCAACCCCAATGTCTCTATTATTTTCCAACGATCAGATGTATTTGGATGCTAGGGTTTGGTGGCTAGAGAGTGGTCTGGGATGTGAAAAATTACAAGTTGGTACTATCACTAACAAAACCAACCCCCCATTTGATGTTTAATCTCAGAGATATTTCGGTACCAGTCATTCTCAGAGTTTTTAATCCCTTGTGACGCCCACAAGAAAATGGGGTTCAAATACTTAAAAAAAAACTCTTGGTTAGTTCTTGCACAGACTGATAACCCCCACTAGTGAGGTACAACGTTTGACCTCATTCAAAAGTAATGGGTGATTTCAGCCTGAAACGATATGGCCACTAAGAATTTGGGCTGACCACTAAGACACTGAGAATTTTTGTCGGAAGAATAAAGTTTAAGTGCAGTAAAAAAAAAAAAAGTGTTGCCGTTGACATTTTTCCAGTCACTAATGGCTTCCTTCATGACGTTCTGCTGTGGATCCGCTGCTTGTTCAGAGTTTTATCTGTTGTAGACGCGTAAACAGAGATTTTGGCAAACTCAACCGGTGCCTTCCAATGATAGTTGGCCATTCAAGGTTGTTTCTTTACCTCGTTAAATATCAGAATTATTGTGTTATTATTTTTAGACATGTTCTTTCCCCCTTCCATTGATTTCCACACTATTCCCATTCTGACACGGATGTCGGTCCTGCTGTTTTAGACATTCCTTTTTTTCCATTTCTAACACTTTACCGTTTTTGGAGCTCTTTCCACGTATCACCAAACATTGGTACAGCGCTCTCCCAACATTTAGTGAAATTATATTTAATAGACAGAATGTGACCTATGCTAAGTGTTGTTATTAATAATATATGAAATGTCACGGTATATGAATCTTTGTTTTACCGTCTGGCAGAACTTTGTGGTGGCGGTGGGGGCAGAGGGCTGGTTCCACCTCTTTGACATCAGCGCTGGAGCAACAAGCCGTTCAGACTCCTCCAGTCAGCTGGACAGTTCCACCGAAGACGAGCAGAAGCCCAGCTACACCCAGCACATCCCTGCCAACACCAAAGTCATGCTCATCAGCGACATCGGTCAAGAGCAGCACTTTCATTTTGATTACAGAACACAACTTTATGTAACACTGATGTGCTGTTGGGGATGTTTGCAGCCTATTTAAAATTTAAATTTAAATGGAATATTTTTTTTTAATATTTACAGATATTTTAGGAAATGCTTTGACATTTTTCAAGAAATCACAAATGCATTCTGGGGGAACACATCATTTTGTGTTGTTCATGACCATTAACAGCCACTAAATGAAAGTGCTGTTAAAAGCATCAATGTTTTTTTTTTTCCCAAGATGTTTTTAGGGAAATAAAAACAAACAAATTGTTCTATGGTGCCCCCCAAAATGTGCCCAACCCACAATTTCACTAAATGCATAAATAAAAGCCAAGTTCAGGATGGAATAACTCAAAATTATTCTTTAATTTTGGATTCCGACTGTAAAAAATTCTTAATATAATGATGTAAAGAGTTTTTGAACGGATCTTTGAAAGAAAATGAGACATGGAGCCTCAAAGCACAATTAACAGGTCATCTAAGTGTCCTGGGGTTAAGAGATTCCATAATTGAAACCACAGTTAAATATTTTACGTTAAAAATTGTGTAATATAATATTTTATGACAATAGAATACGTTTACATTATTACTTTTACAATGAGAGAATTTTGAAATATTTGCCTTCATAACAGCACGCACAGTTAAAAGTCCTGTTTAGAGCTGGAAAATGAAATGGTAAACCTGCCGTGAATAAGAAACCACGCAGATGAACTCCAAATGCTTGAATATTAAACCATAAACCTGGCGTGAACTACACAACTCTCCTTCCTTAACGTGAACACGACAGAGCATTATGAAAGAAGATTCACGTCTTTTTAAGGTGCACCAGAAGAAGCTGGATTTTTAAAACTATGATTTTCAAATAAATTAAAATGTAACATACAGCCAAGAATATGCATATAACAATATTAGTTTATTATTGATGCACAACTATTACAAAGTTTTTTATGATTCATTTTTCTTGTGAGCTCACAGGATAATTCTGTCCCCCTCTAGTAGTTGTGTGTAGTAGGGAGCGACACTAATTCTGTGTGTAGGGAGCGGCGCTACTGATTATAACTTTTTTTTTATTGCTGTGCCAAAACCAAATAATCTTGCATTTTTTTTATCTTATTTTTTTTTAAATAGGTAAAAGTTTTGGTTTAAATAACATTAACATTAAATTAATATTTACCATAGACCTATGCAAAAAAAAAAAACATTTATAAAGTACGTTATATATTGTGTACACTCCTCTTTGGGATTAATGGTTTAAAATGGTGATGAGGTAGATAAAGAGATTAATGCAAAAAATGTTAACTAGGAACTACACGAATGGTTGGTGAACTTGAACAATGCACAAGGGTTAAAGTCTAATGGCAATCCAATGTCTGTGCTCCCTTTAGATGGAGATGGACGTTCAGAGCTTGTTGTTGGCTACACAGATCGAGTGGTTCGGGCGTTCAGGTGGGAGGAACCGTCCGATTCCTCAGATCTGAGCTCTGGGCAGCTCGTGCTACTGAAGAAATGGCTTCTGGAGGGTCAGGTACTGAATTCTATTCATTTATAAACAAAGTCTCATTAATACTGAGTTATGTTGGATTGCAAAAGCTTACCAAAAAGGTTTCTTTTAAGCTACCGTAACTGAATTTTCTGTCCTAGATGGTTCGGACCCCGAAACTTTAAACGGGTCTACTGAAGTGAGGCTATAATTTTGCTGATTAGATTTGTGATATCTTTAAATGATTTTTCTAAATTGCAGTATAAGTTTTATGAATATTTTTGACTTTTTCTCTCACAGTGCTACACTCGAGCAAAACTGATGCATTTAATCATGATGTTTAAAAAATTCAAAGGCTGTTTCTAATTTGCCATAAAATCCTACAATTTTCCATTATAAAAATGACACCATTCTCTTCATTGAAGCCTTCTGCGTCTGACAAAGAAAGAATCATCTCGAAACAGCTTATGGTTTTTGTGTAATCTTTAATTGTTTGAGGCACAGTTTTGAGAAATTCTGTGAAATGTCTCATCGACTCAAAAACTGGTGACACTGATTTACATATTGAGTAGGTCAAGGGTCACCATTGACTTAACATATGCCATATAGATGCATTGATCCCATTCATTTCTATGGGGCCATTGAATCCCATTGGATCCTGTTGTAAAAGAGCTTCTGTAATTGGTTGACAATCATAGCAACATTAAGGATGCAAATAAATAATTCAGCCAATCATTGCTTATGATTTAACATTAATTCATAAAGCCCCGCCCACTTTGCAACATCATTTTCAATGTTGAATATTAGGGATGAGCGGGTACAGCATTATCTGTATCTGGTAACCGTATGAATTTTCTGTAGCTGTACTCAGAGTGGGCGGGGCCTAACCCGAAAGTGGGTGGGATTTAACCTGAAAGTGGGTCATGTCTTGAAATGGGCGGGGCTTTAACCGGTATGTTATTTTAAGCATGCAATTGATATGGGTTGATAGAAATTGTTCTATTTATTGCTAATTAGAAAACTATTCACATGACAACATCAGCATTGAGCTTCAGATCAGTGGTTTAGATCAAGATAACAAATGAACTATATACAGAACAAATTTTGCAACAATGAATACAACACATGCGGTTGCAATTATGAAGTAAAATGTCATGAACGAGAGTTTTCATTTCAACATATTTTTTTTAACCTTGAGCAGTGTTGTTTTTAATTTTTATTTATTTTTTTTGGTTCTTTTTTTATTTTTTTATTTCCACACCAGGTATGTGTGAGTGAGTGAGTGAGTGAGTAAGAGAGAGACAGAAAGAGAGAGCGGGGGTGGGGGGGGACTGTGTTCTACGGATAAAATAGTCTGACTTTAATGAAGACCAGTTGTTCCACATGGCTAGGGTCTAAGTTTGCACGCTGTGGACTGACCACATTTCCAGCTGTGCTAAAAACATGTTCAGGCTGGACACTTGATGAACTGAGATGCTGCAGTACAAAGCGTGTAAGACAGGCAGAGATGCGAGTCGCTTTTACAAGCACCACGTCTGAACAAACCCCACGTTTACCAAAACTCTACTGGTTAAAAAGTAAGTACTACAAACAAACCAAAGTAAACAAACAAACCTGAAGCTGAAGAAAACCTAAACATTAATGGAAAAAAAACCACAAACCTGAGTGACTAAGTGAGAGAACAGAGAGAGCGCGCTGTTCTCTTCTCCGTGTTCTGTATGTGTGAGCAGAGCGGGGTTTGTGTGTAAGGGAGGGGCGCTGTGACTAGCCTTTCACTGAACACAGACACAGTAAACTACCGAATGAGAATTTTTGTTCAATCCGAGCACAGATATTGACTCGTATTATTCGCTTGATACTCGTACTCTGCAAAAGTGCTTTATCCGTGACGGATACTCGTTTCAGCCGAGTTTACTCTCCCATCTGTTTATGCTTTTACAAACTTTTAATATTTTTTCAAACCGTTTAAAAACTTTAAGCTATTGATAAACTTTGTCAAGCTAGTTTCAAACTTTTTCAGACCTCTTCAAGTCTTTCAATCTTGAACCTGATTCAATTTCAAACTTTCTCATACTGGTAAAACACTTTTGAAACTCTAAAAACTCTAAACATAACATAAAGTTTAACTTTAAAATGTCGTTTTCCTTTGTTTTTACCAGGTTGACAGCCTCTCAGTTAACCCAAGCCCTGAGGGTCTCCCTGAGCTCATGGTGTCCCAACCCGGCTGTGGTTATGCCATTCTTATCTGCTCTTGGACACAAGATGGCGCTGCTGCTGTATCTGGAGAGGAAAGCACAGCTTCTCAGAGCAGGTGAGTCAATCGCAGAGAGCTAAACCATTCTGAAATCTTTTGAGCTAATGAAGCTTGTCTGTGTGAGCGCAGGGAAGGTCCTTGCAGAGATGTTGTCCTTCATCTGACCACTGGACGCATTCATAACAAGAACGTGTCCACGCATTTGATCGGCAGCATTAGCAAAGGTACCTAGTAGTGACAAGTTATCAGTGTTCCACAGGGCTCTAGAGTGCGACCAATTTGGTCGCATATGCGACCTAATTTCTCAATGGTGCGACTAAAAAAAATCAAAGGTTGCACCGGTGCGACCCGTCGGAAAAAAACGAAACTCGTGAGTCTCCCTGTTGTTCAACAACAGACACACATTAGGCCCATATCGTGGTCTAAACCAATCAGAGATAGGGAAGAGCGTATCCCGTCCCACCCCCCCTCTGATTGGCCGTGGTCCAGATATTCCTGTATGTGTGTGAACGTACGTTTGAAAATGCATGTGATGCAGTCAGACAGAGAGAGGTGAGTCCATCAGGTACACAGTGGATGTAGCCGTGGATTACGAGAGAAGATGAAAAGAACAATTGACAGATTTTCATTTAGAAAGATAGGTTAGGGCCTGATCGTGAAAATCATAACCAATGCTCTGACACGGAGCCATCAACCTCCCCTGTGACTGGCTTTAATACATTTAGAATTGAAACTATAAACTTCAGAATTTTCTATAAAACACATAACATGCCGCGATAAATGCACCGCTCAAGTGTCCCCTCTCCCCGCTGCCTTTCAGCGGCAGGCAGCAGCAAACAGATCATCAGACGAGGCCGAGATGAGAATTAAGTTTAACGTTGCCTACAATATTGCAAAAGAAGAACTCCCCTTCACTAAATTCAAGTCCGAAATAACTCTTATGAAGAAAAATGGCTTGAAAGTTAACCCGACGTACAGCAATGATGTCGCGCGCACCCAATTTATAGGAGTCATCGCAGATACATTGAAAACAAAAGACGTCTGTGCAAATTGTGAACAGTGCGTACGTGGAATTCCTGATCGACGGAGACATATATATCACCACAAAGGAATTCGTCATTGTGTACAGTCATATCTTGCGGAAAGGAAGACCTGTGAATATATTATTGAACACATTGAGGTCGAGCATGCTCATGCCCAAGGTAAGCCATGTCATGTCATGGAGCCTATGTCAATAATATGCCTACCGTCTCGTTACTGCATTAACCATAATATTCTGATACTTAAAAAAATAAATAAATAAATAGGCTGCATTATAAACTCTTGATCTGGGTAGTAAATGGTATTATCGTTTTTATTTGTTTAATTAGGAATTAATGCTGCTTCAAAGAAAGCATTTGCTGCTCTTGGGGACCAAAATCAGTTTAAAGTTTAAATTTCAGCTCAGTAAAGCACTTTAAACACTTTTTTCAGTAAGTTTTAGTTACCTTTCTTGTAGAATTGTGCTTCAAATAAAGAACTTTATTTTGACCAGGTTGTTAGTTAATCATTTACAAGTCAATATTGTCTATGGACAGTGATTTAAAAAAAATAAATTAATAGATAACTAAAAAAAGTGAACTTGTGACAATGGGGTGTTAAATGTGATGCGGTTGAAAATTTGGGTGCACCTAACTTTTGTGCTGGTGCACCTAAGAAAAAAATTTAGGCGCACCAGTGCAAAAAGTTAGTCTACAGCCCTGTGTTATTAGCTATTATTAGTAATGTAGTGACAATGTTACTGGCTATTATTAGTAATGTGGTGACAATGTTACTGGCTATTATTAGTAATGTAGTGACAATGTTACTAGCTATTATTAGTAATGTAGTGACAATGTTACTGGCTAATATTAGTAATGTAGTGACAATGTTACTGGCTATTATTAGTAATGTAGTGACAATGTTACTAGCTATTATTAGTAATGTAGTGCAAATGTTACTGGCTATTATTAGTAATGTAGTGACAATGTTACTAGCTATTATTAGTAATGTAGTGACAATGTTACTGGCTATTATTAGTAATGTAGTGACAATGTTACTGGCCATTATTAGTAATGTAGTGACAATGTTACTGGCTATTATTAGTAATGTAGTGACAATGTTACTGGCTATTATTAGTAATGTAGTGACAATGTTACTGGCTATTATTACTAATGTAGTGACAATGTTACTACCTATTATTAGTAATGTAGTGACAATGTTACTGGCTATTATTAGTAATGTAGTGACAATGTTACTGGCTATTATAAGTAATGTAGTGACAATGTTACTGGCTATTATTAGTGATGTAGTGACAATGTTACTGGCTATTATTAGTAATGTAGTGACAATGTTACTGGCTATTATTAGTAATGTAGTGACAATGTTACTAGCTATTATTAGTAATGTAGTGACAATGTTAATATCTATTATTAGTAATGTAGTGACAATGTTACTGGCTATTATTAGTAATGTAGTGACAATGTTACCAGCTATTATTAGTAATGTAGTGACAATGTTACCAGCTATTATTAGTAATGTAGTGACAATGTTACTAGCTATTATTAGTAATGTGGTGACAATGTTACTGGCTATTATTAGTAATGTGGTGACAATGTTACCGGCTATTATTAGTAATGTAGTGACAATGTTACCGGCTATTATTAGCAATGTAGTGACAATGTTACTAGCTATTATTAGTAATGTAGTGACAATGTTACTGGCTATTATTAGTAATGTAGTGACAATGTTACTGGCTATTATTAGTAATGTAGTGACAATGTTACTGGCTATTATTAGTAATGTGGTGACAATGTTACTGGCTATTATTAGTAATGTAGTGACAATGTTACTGGCTATTATTAGTAATGTGGTGACAATGTTACCGACTATTATTAGTAATGTGGTGACAATGTTACTGGCTATTATTAGTAATGTAGTGACAATGTTACTGGCTATTATTAGTAATGTGGTGACAATGTTACTAGCTATTATTAGTAATGTGGTGACAATGTTACTGGCTATTATTAGTAATGTGGTGACAATGTTACTAGCTATTATTAGTAATGTAGTGACAATGTTACTAGCTATTATTAGTAATGTAGCGACAATGTTACTAGCTATTATTAGTAATGTAGTGACAATGTTACTAGCTATTATTAGTAATGTAGTGACAATGTTACTAGCTATTATTAGTAATGTAGTGACAATGTTACTGGCTATTATTAGTAATGTAGTGACAATGTTACTAGCTATTATTAGTAATGTAGTGACAATGTTACTGGCTATTATTAGTAATGTGGTGACAATGTTACTGGCTATTATTAGTAATGTAGTGACAATGTTACTGGCTATTATTAGTAATGTAGTGACAATGTTACTGGCTATTATTAGTAATGTAGTGACAATGTTACTGGCATTTATTAGTAATGTAGTGACAATGTTACTGGCTATTATTAGTAATGTAGTGACAATGTTACTGGCTTTTACGGTATTACTAATGTGGGGGCGATGTTGCACTGGAACAGTGATGGTGATAACGAATGGTGGACTTTAGAATGATGAGTGGGGGCAAAGAAAAACATTACAGCATTTTTTTTGTTACTTTTACTGTTTACTGTCTGTTCATGTTACATGTTTGGTTGTTAACTTTTACACAGTTGATATAAAATATTTTACAACAGGATTTGGTTCAGAATCTTTTTTTACTATCTTTATCTTCCTCATTTAAAATTGGGTGCGTCTTATTTGCCGGTGTGTCTTATGAGCTGAAAAATACGGTACTTTATTTAGAAATTCTTCTTTTGCACAAATAAGCTCCTCACAATCCTCCTCTGTTTGATCTCTATGCTACGCAGGTTCTAAGGATGACTCCTCTAAAGGAGGCCTGTTTGCTCTTTGCACTCTAGACGGTGAGTGTTTCAGTCCTTCAGTGACTGGTTTTGCGTTTGCTCATGTGATTAGTTATTTTTGTTTTTTTTGTTATGTTTGTTTTTACTACAACAAATTCTAAACGCATCTCCTCTCACCCTGTCGCGATACTGCCACTAAACTTTCCATCAAAGCTAGTCTGACTCAAGCTGCTGTATCTTTTCAGACGGGTACCACTCAAGGTATTCCAGGAAATCACTGAGACATCTCGTCGAATTAACCTGGGGTCAAACATTGTAAAACTGTCTAGAAAAGGAGCTCTTAGATGTTATAAACGCTTGCCATTTCACATCGTCTTTTCATTGGTAAAATTCTGGAAAAGATCAGAACCATAGCTCAGATTTGGGAAATTAAGGGGGTTGAATGTACATTGTGTTCTGTCTCTAACCACAACCAATAGAGGAAGGAGGGTTCGTTTATGCTACTCATATTGATATTGGGTCAAAAATAAGTTTAAATGGCACTTTTCTAAGCCAACATCAAGGTTTGTGTTCAAACTTTATACGTCTAGTTCATGAAATGCTGTTCTTCCAGGGACTCTGAAGCTCATGGACCGCTCTGAGGAGCTTCTGTGGTCCGTGCAGGTGGACCACCAACTTTTCGCTTTGCAGAAGCTGGATGTCACCGTAAGAGTGATCGCACAGAATTGTTGAGTAAATGTAGTTTTTCTGCACACTTTGTGATGATGCGTGTGTTCAGGGTGATGGGAGAGAGGAGGTGGTGGCCTGTGCCTGGGACGGCCAGACATACATCATTGACCACATGCGTATGGTGGTGCGCTTCCAGTTTGATGAGAATGTCAATGCCTTCTGTGCCGGTGAGTTCTCCTTAATCGGCCTCTCCATCTGTGTTTTATTAAACAAAATTCATAGAAGTGAACCGGCGTTACCTCTTTTAAATAAAAATTATGTATTTGACATGCTGCAAAAATAAAAAATAAAAAAAACACATTTAGACCTTTTATATTTTTGGGGTAAAAAAAACATTGCTGGCATTAGCATGCTAGTCATTTCAGTTGCTTTAAAATGTATTTGATGGCTTTTTTGTTTATTTAAATGCTTTGTTGTTTCTAAAAATACGTGTATTATAGAAGACCGGTATAAAAGCGTGAACATTTCATGATGCTTTTCTCGGTTCATCCTGCCTTCAATAATAAGAAGTCCCCAAATCATGATGCTTCCACCCCCAAACTTACTCGTTGGTATGTTGTTCTTGGGGATGTGGGCAGTGCTAGTTCTTCTCCAAACATTGGTGTGTACAAAACTGCATATTACTTCCGATAAGCCTTCCAAGCCACGGCGGTTTTGGTGCATTGCGTACCGTTTTCTAAACTAACCTGCAAGGTCGTCCTGAAGTTCTGGCTGAGGCTGATTAATCTTTGGACTCTTGAGGCAGGGATCTTAAGTGGAGCACCAGATCGTTGCCGGGTTATAGTATTCTATGTCCAGACAACGGCCCCCACGGTGCTCACAGAAACATTCAGCATTCTAGAAGTAGATATATAACCATCAAAATGCTAAAACAAAGATTACCATGTTCTTGACCATGTTCTTACAAAAAAAACCTCTACATGTGAGAAATCAAGACTACAGAAGCTGATATCCATGAGCACTTTTGGGAGAAATCTCCTTGCTGATAAAACATGTTTTCCCTGCTGTATATATTGATTCGCAGTGTTTAAGAAAATAAAACGGAATATTTTCTGTTGCTGACCCGTATCTCTTTTGTCTTTTTATAATGAATTTCTGTTATATGAAGGATTCGCTTCTTTTCACATCTTGGTTTCATTAATCAGCCCTTTTCTCTGTGGTTCATTGTGCTCCTCATCGGAGAAATATTGAAACTGTTGCATTAAGGCGGTTCAATGATCTGGGAGATGTGCGGCAGACAAAAGCATCATGCCTTGCATTCATGTCGGCCTGCAAAGCTCTGACTCATGTTCGACAAAGCCCTGCTCCGTGCGTATAGTGTTTATCCGCTCTCGCACCTGTGTCTTCATCCTCATCCGAGCGAACATGTGGAAGCTTATTAACATTCAGCCCCAGTCCTCATGAGGATGCTGTGTGATGGGAATGTCGAGGAGAGGAGCTCTCCACAGAGAAAAACACCTTTGAATGTCAATCCATCCTGTTCCAGGAGTTTCACATTTATATTTCAAATCGAAGTATGGTTTGATTTAGAAAAAAGCACTTATGAAGAAAAATATATTTCATAATTTATGGCACACGTTTGTACTCCATCTATCCACATTTACCACGGGTCAATCCAAACCCATCCGCCAGTCATTCCAATCCCTCCATTCATGCTTCCTGCCACTTCAGTCCATCCATCCATCCACTCCACTATTGGGGGGGGGGGCTTTGACCTCAACACAACTTGACGTCAAAGTTTGCTCTAAAAGTTACAAGATGGTACTGTTGGCATTACTTTTTTTTATTTTGTGAAATGCATATACAGACTAGATGGTAAGTACACATCTGAGATATTGTACATGCTGACATAAAATGAGCATAACACAAAGAATAAAGAGCAAAGAATGAAAATAAATAAATAAAGTTCATGGTAACTGGTCTAGTAGTCCAAGACTAGTTCAGGTTCTTGGCGTCTGTAAAAGATTTACAGCATTGTTCTTTTTCATACATTTCACAGGAAATATAAAACTTAATGAGCAGATTTAGATTACCGAGAGCGCTTCTCTTGGGTTTCTGTGCTGAATTGAGTCCAGCACTTCAGAGGCAACTGCTTTTCGAGTCTCCACCTCAGTTTCAGAGAAAGTTTTTCCTCTTTTTTTCAACCTCCACCATAATTCACAACTTTCAAACACAGGGAGGGAACGCTTAGTTTACTAGTATGTTTATATTCAGGAGCTGCTTTGGATTGGCTCTAAATGGTATGGTGAGCCGTGTTTGGGCAGAAACCCTTAGGCACCGAACTGTGCACCCTTGCATCCCATTTTTGCTTGCAGGAGTGTGTACAAACAGATTTATTAATCTGATTTTGTTGTACTTTTTTTGTTGCGCATGCAAATTCAGACCCTTCTGACGTAGTTCTTAGTTTTAGTCACAATTCACTGTTTTTTTTAAATGAGACCCGTGACCTTTCGTATTTTTCCTGTTTCTAATTAGTCTAAAAGTAATAGCTATAATATGTGCAAACTAATAATAATGTTTGCATAAAGTACTATGGGCAAATCTAGGAAGCCCTTTTGCACATCAAGCCCACATCATTTACATTTGTGAGAATAATTGTTACTCTGCTGTTGCAAATCTAAGATTCAAAGCTTTAACATAGGTGTGATGGAGCTAAGCTTAGCCCATCACTATTATATATTTTTTTTTTATTTATTTTAAAAGTAAATGCAAGAGTCAAACGTCAATGATGAGAAGCCAGAGACGGTTTTCAAATAGTTTATTGCGAACAGGTGTGTTTCATGCTCCCTTGATTGGGCTGAACCATTTGCCATTTCAGCAGGGGACATCAAGATGGTGGGACCTGGAAATTGGCACAAAAGGAGTTTAATTGAATGGTTTAATTTGTACTTGAGTTTAGAGTTTCATTGAATATTTTGTAATGATTTGTATGCAGTTAATTTCAGCATTTATATGATTTGTTTGAGTTGTTTGTTTGATTTATATTTACCTGCTGTTGGATTGTTCCAACCTGAGCTCTCCTTTAAAAGAAGCTCATTCAAACATTCAGGGGGCAGCCAGGCAAGTGGGAGGACATCGGAGAGCTTCTGTAGAACTTTGGAGTGAACACCATGCAGATAATGCTGCCTTGAAGGACACCAGCTCTGTTAAGAGCTAGGACTGAGTTTCCTGCGGAGCTCATCTACTGCTGCTACTAGTGAGATTTAGCTGACCCCAGTTTAGCAGTAAGGATTTTTTTGCCCAAGTGCATTAGGTTTTTGTTTGTAGCTACAGTTTTTATTTTGTATATATTTTTATTTGTTTGGTTTGTTTTACATCCCTTGGTGGCACAATAAAAACACGGTGTTTTGCAATCTACTCTCCTCATCCTTGACCTCAATCCAGTCCTACGACCCTTGGTTCCCACATTACGACACAGTCCAGTCTCAAAAGAGAGGTGGGATTACGAGAATCGAAAGGTTGGTGAGCTCACACGCTCGGCTTCCCAGAAAGTAGGTTTAGCAATAATTCTCCCTTCTCCCGTTCGCGCGCGGGGCTCGCTCGAAGGCTGCATGATTCCCGCAAGTGGAGAATAAGCTTTTTCCTCTCTCTTTTTGCCTGCAATCTCTACGGCTGGCTTGGAGAAGCGGAGCTCGGACAGTGGAATCCCTCCCCTACGTTCCGATCTGCCTTGTTTAAAGGGTGCCAGAGAAAAGATGTGGATGTGGGCTGGAGTCTAGATCCGTTGGCATCGGTGTCTACCTGCCATCGGCTTGTTGTTTTATCCATTAAGTGAAGGCTCCACCATCGTCTGGCTACTGTGTGGATTGTGAGCCCTGCCTGGCTCCCCTTGCCAGCCCCCATCCCCTCCCCAACCCTGCCCCCCTCCCTCAATCAACACCCTAGGACTGGACCATGTCTGGCAGAGAGCGGGAGGGCAGTCGGACACCCAGAGCCCAAGACCAAGACTCTGACCAGGACTCCAAGGAGGGCAGTCCGGTAATCGAACGTCGCAATCGATGTGGTATCATCAGTGAACCCCTCAGCAAGAGCTTGAAGAGGTCTCGTACCCTCTCGCAGTACACAGCTGCATGCCCCCAGACTGCCAATGGACTGAAACACAACAGTCTGGCCAAGAGTCATGTGACCAAGCCTGGCCATCCCACCACTGCCACCATGTGTCGTAATGTGGGAACCAAGGGTCGTAGGACTGGATTGAGGTCAAGGATGAGGAGAGTAGATTGCAAAACACAGTGTTTATTGTGCCACCAAGGGATGTAAAACAAACCAAACAAATAAAAATATATACAAAATAAACACTGTAGCTACAAACAAAACCTAATGCACTTGGGCAAAAAAATCCTTACTGCTAAACTGGGGTCAGCTAAATCTCACTAGTAGCAACAGTAGATGAGCTCCGCAGGAAACTCAGTCCTAGCTCTTAACAGAGCTGGTGTCCTTCAAGGCAGCATTATCTGCATGGTGTTCACTTCAAAGTTCTACAGAAGCTCTCCGATGTCCTCCCGCTTGCCTGGCTGCCCCCTGAATGTTTGAATGAGCTTCTTTTAAAGGAGAGCTCAGGTTGGAACAATCCAACAGCAGGTAAATATAAATCAAACAAACAACTCAAACAAATCATATAAATGCTGAAATTAACTGCATACAAATCATTACAAAATATTCAATGAAACTCTAAACTCAAGTACAAATTAAACCATTCAATTAAACTCCTTTTGTGCCAATTTCCAGGTCCCACCATCTTGATGTCCCCTGCTGAAATGGCTAATGGTTCAGCCCAATCAAGGGAGCATGAAACACACCTGTTCGCAATAAACTATTTGAAAACCGTCTCTGGCTTCTCATCATTGACGTTTGACTCTTGCATTTACTTTTAAAATAAATAAATAAATAAATATAATAGTGATGGGCTAAGCTTAGCTCCATCACAATAGGTCACTCTATAATCATTATTCACAGATGCTCTCCAGTTTCCTTCATGCAAATTGTTTTAGTCAATTCAAAAAAAAGGAATGCCAAGATAAAACTGCTTCCTTTGAATTTTAAGTGATGCTTGGGTAATGAGTTTCAGGAGAAGCAATCAGGGCTTGTCACCAGGCTTCCTAATCAAACCATCACTCACTCCATTATTTATTTAGGCCAGTCTTTCCTTGTCCAACTCCTCACTGGGGTGTTTAACACGTATAGAATCTGCATTCGGACAGCTTGCCTTGTGTGTTTTTACCTGCCACTCTTTTCTCAGACTACAAGGAAGGCCCTGGTGGTGAACTCATGGAATGATGCAAGGAAACGGGATTGTTTTAGATTTCAGCTGGAGGTGGATGGTTGGATTGAGCTCCCCAGATATCTTAAAAGACCCAAACTCACACCAGGGACCTGCTGCTGCTGCCGCCTAGATCCTCTGTCTCTCCAGTTCATCATGAGGAGACTAATAGCAGTGCTCCATGTACAAAGATCTTTGTGAATAATCACCGTGTACAATAAAAACATCAAAAGACACTCCTGGAGCAAATCTAAAACTAGTTGCTGTTTCACTCTGTCCTCAATTCTAGCTCAGCAATGTACGAAGGGAATGCATTTCACCTCGAGCTTTCTCTATGGTTATTCAATAGGAACCTGACAGCCAATCAGAATTCAGCATTCACACAGACCATGGCAAAACATATTCTATATTTTGTTGTCTTTCTCACTCAGGCCAGTACGCGTGTAAGGATGACAAGAACAGCCCATGCCTGGTCTACGTCAGCTTTAACAATAAGATCCATGTGTATTGGAGGGTGGAGCTGGAGAGCACAGAGCCCACAAACCTGCTGAGCGTGCTGGAAGAGCAGCCCCAGTACCCAAACCTGCTCCACAGCCTGGGAGTGGGTGAGTGTGTGCGTGAGCGATGGTTTCTAAAGCTTGGCATACAACAGCGTAATCATGTCGAAGAGCGAATAAAAAGATCTATAAAAGCAGGACTGAACCCTAACTCAAGTCAGTGCCACGTGACTTCTGCCACATGCTCCGTGTTAATGAAAAGCCAGCTTGACTTCCTGGAGTCAGGGTGAATTATTCATCCTGACAGTGACTCTGATGTGCTCCCACCACCTGATTTTTCAAAGAGAATACCTCGCTGTGCCACGGGGTGCTGGGCAACCCAAAGCATCTTGGGAAATGGGGGAAGCTTAGAGAAAGAGCTTATAGTTCATGAATAACTTTCATAATTTTGTTTAATCTGTCAGTGACGGTTTCCGTTTCTAGGTTAATGAATGTCGTATTTTTGATCCCCTGCAGGAAAAATAAGAAATGAGGTTTGATTCGATTTTAATTGAGTGCAAGCGTTTAAAACGAATGTTATGCAGCTCGTCTCAAAAGGATATTCAACAAGGCATTTCGGTGAGCTAGTTATTCTCCTAAAGTTTGGAAGTCTGGAATATTGCATAAAAAAAGCTCTGGATGCAACCACCAAGATGCTTATAAAAAATTCTGCGTAGGTTAAACTTTTAATGTGATGAGAAAAAAATTGCATTAACTATGATGGAAATGCAATGTGTTTTTCTGTCGGAACTGGGGCATGATGGGGCGGCATTATTAGATTAACCAACTGAAATGCTGTTTGGTCGTTCTAAAACTCCCAAAGTCTGTCATCAAAGTGATTCGGGATCATCAGCTCCCAGAACGGTCTCAACCGGCTGTGATCCCAAAGAACCGCCTCCTGCCTCCAGAAGCAAGATCACATGACTGCTCATATTGCGTTTCACCTGGCGGCAGTTCATCAAGACGATTTTGTTCTCTTGGATAAAATCCATAAATTCAATTCCCATCTTTGGATGGACACATGGCTACTGGTGTCGATGAGACTGCGAATGCGTTGTAGTCGGAGTCTGACCAATATTCTACAAAACCGCTCATAAGATTCAGAATTTATTTATGTAAGTTCAGAATTTTCAAACATCAATCATTGAAAATGTTGGCATCAGGTTCAGGATGGTTGTTACCTAGGTAGTGGCTCTTGGTACCAGAAAATGGTCAGTCTCCTTTGACTGATGCAGATGTTGCATTGCTGGTCATGGTCCCATCAAAACACATCTAACCTTCGAAACATCAGCGAGTGCATCTTACATCTTTACAAAATACGTACAAAACTACAATTCAGAATAAATAATACAAAACAAATCAAAAGATAAAGGACAACAAACCTTGTCCTTCCAACTAAGGGTAGGTAAACTAACGACTGTAAAAAAATATGGATATCACACCGCCTACTGCGATTGGGCTAATATGAGGCATCTGTGAACATGATATGAGTGTAGCAATGACGGACATGTGCACCAAGTGTCGCTCACGCGGCCGGCGGAGTGAAACCAAACCGTGGTTATCGCCCCCCCATGGTACTGGCTGCAGATAGATTTCCGCCCGTAACAAGTTCATGGGAAAAAACAGAACTTTAAAATTATTTACCAAAGATCAAATTCTGAGAAGTCATGCTTTTAATGTTCGGCTAGATTCTATAGAGTTGTGCCGTATTTTTCGGCCTATAAGACGCACCGGCATATAAGACGCACCCAATTTTAAATGAGGAAGATCTAGAAAAAAAGCCCCCCCTTTAAACCTTTAAAAGAATCTGGGCACCCCCAGATGTAAAATAATAATTATTTAATAATTAATTAATAATTATTTTAATGTAAAATAAATGTAACTACTCCTTAATGTTAAATAATAGCCAGTAACATTGTCACCACATTACTAATAATAGCTAGTAACATTGTCACCACATTACTAATAATAGCCAGTAACATTGTCACTACATTACTAATAATAGCTAGTAACATTGTCAC